>PVIY010034968.1:0-26711 GCA_004026745.1 Myrmecophaga tridactyla
CCCCAGGCCCCCTGCGGGAGGACAGAGCTGCCGCCACTGTCCACCCTCCCTTGCCCGCCCCCTCTTGATGCCCCTCCACGCAGTCTGCCACCCCCAAACTCTCTTCACCCAAGTCCCCAGGGGCCTTGCACCTGCGTCCAGAGATGGGGGCTGCCCTGTCCGAGGGGTTTCTCGTCCTCTCCTTGGCCCCTGCCAGGCCCAGGCCCTGCACCCGGGGGTCTCCGGCCCCCTCCCCCTCACTGCCCCTCTTGTGGTCCTGCGGCTCCTCCCTTCCCTGCCCCCTACTCCCGTCTGCAACGCATCCACCTCGTGGTGTCGAGGGTGTGGACACTGAGCCTTCCCTGCTGGGTTGCTGCCCCCAGGGGCCCCCGACCTCCAGACGCACACTTCGGGGTCTGGGGAGGGCGCCCGTGCCCAGCTCCAGGGAGCATCCCCGGCACCACTTCGTCCCCTCGCTTCCATGACTGGGCGTGTCCTTCCCTGCTGAGGTGCGCAAGGGTCTCTGGAGCAGTGCCAGGATGGCGGGTGGCGGGGGACAGCAGCCCGGCCTGCACAGGCGCCGCTGCACGGGTCTGGGGCCCGGTGGGCCACGCAGCGGACTCCACAGCGTTCCAGGGTCCAGGAGCGCCTCCTCCCCGCTCCTGGCAGCCCAGAGCAGGGGAGGGGGTCCTGGCTTTCTCGGCACACCGCCGGCCACTCCTCTCCTCGCCGGGCACTCCTACCCCCTGCCCCGGCCCGAGGGGGGCCTCCGGGAGCTCCTGCTGCTGGCCTCGAGGAGGGGACCCTGAGCAGCCCAGCGTCCTGTCCTGGAACACAGCTCCGGTCTGGGTTGATGGAAGCAGGGCACACGGGGCGGGGCGCGAGTGGGGCGGCGCTGTCGGGGCTGGGGCCGAGGGGCAGAGGGGCCCCCAGGACCCGCCTGCAGCCCGCATGCGCCTGGGGGCTGCGTCCCCCCCCCCCACTTTGTAGTTTGAAGAGGGAGAAAGGGTGAGGAAGAAAAAACATCAGGACTCGCTGGCGGGACATTGCTTTTGAATGTCCCCCGGGAAGGGCTGCGGCTGGACCTGGTGGCGTCAGCTGTGCAGGGACCAAGAGGAGGCTGGGGGTGCCCCAGAGGCGCCCCTCCACCACTGGGCCCGCTGTTTTCTGTCCAGTGTCCCCCATGTAGTGACCGCAGCAGGGGTGCACAGCCCCAGACAGCCCCACCTCCAGGGAGACCCTCTGCTCTGCTCAGTGCCACGGGCCCTGTGACGTCCCCCCGAGGCTGCCCCACCCAGCCCCCTCCCCCAAGGCTCGGTTGGCGTGACGCACCTGAGAGGGCAGAGGCCTGCAAGGAGCAGAGGGCCCGAGCACGGGGCCCGGGGCCGACAGGAGCCCCCTTCCTCAGGCCTGGCCCAGCCTCCCTGCACGGCCCGAAGCTTCTCTGGCATCAGCCCCCCAAAGCCCCAGCCCGTGCCCGGGCCCTCCCTGAGTTCCTCACCCCCAGGAGGGCGGCCATGGGGAGGGTTCCACAGCAAACCCAGCCTCACAGGCTCTGCCCCGGGACACGGCCAGGCTTGTGGGGTCAATTGGCACATGCTGGGGGACCAGGGGGCCTCAGCCCTTCACAGACGCCACCCTGACGTGCAGGCTGGGGCACCAAGTCCAAAACCATGGCCAGCTCAGGGGGCGGCGCCATCCTTCTTGGGGAACCACCCAAGTCCTGTGTGTTCCTGCCCATGGCTGTGTTTGAAAAGGTGACAGCAGTGGGGGTGGACGGTCCCCCACCCCTGGACTGGGGGCATCTTCTCAGGTGACCAGCCTGGTGTGATTGGACTGCCCTTTCGCCACCCCCAGAGGGCTGCCGGAGCACGAGGCAGAAGGGGCCAGAGCGGGCGTGTGCTGCGAGCCAGTGACGTCCTGTCTCTGTGACCCAGGGGTGTTGGGGGGGTGGCGAAGCACTCAGAGCATCCCCTGCACATAGTCGCGCCACGCGGGAGCTGGTGGCGTGTGTTCCCTGAGACGCCTCGGTCCGCAGCGGGCAGTGGGCGCGGGCCTCTCGCTGGGCCCCCGGACCTCACCTTTACCCGGTGACCTGCCGGCCCTCCCACTGTGACGCTCACCCAGCCATGCGACTCTCTTTGGACGACAGGGTGTTCGCAAAAGTGGCACAAGCAGAGGCTTGAGGAGCATGTGTGAAGCCGGCTGTGCTCTCCCCGCGGCCTCGGCCCCTCCATGAGCCCAGGCCCGGGCTCGCCCGCAGAGGGTGGGAGGGTGTGTGGCCCCGCTGAGTCACCCGCCAGCCGACCGCAGCTCGCGAGCATGCCCGGACAAGGTCGGGACACACAGACAGATAAGCCCACGCCTGCCCTCGCCAGTGTGCCGCAGAGACAGAGAAAACCTTAAAACAGGACAAAAAGCAACTTCTTTCAAAGGAACGCAGTAAGGCCTATCACTAACTTTCCAGAGGAAACAATGGAAGAAACAAGACAGTGAAAAGAAAATCGAAGTGTGGAAAGAAAATAATTTGCAAACAGGGATATTTTGAGGTTTATTTTTTTATTTAACTTTCTATTTGGAGAGAATTTCGGCCTTTAGACATAAGAAGAGTTACAAAAATAGTATCTTGAGTCCTGAAAACACTTCACTTGGCTTCTCTAACATTAATATCTTACTTAGCTACAGTACATTTATCAAAATTGATAAATTAGCATCGGAACCTTGCTATTGAATAAACTACAAGCTCTACCAGGGTTTCACCAGTTTTTTCTACTCCTTTTTCATCCAGAATCCTGTCCACAGTCCTACATGCATTTTTTGTCAAGTCTCCTTTGCCTTCCCATTCCATTGCAATCTCTCAGACTTCCCTTGTTTTTCTTGGCCGTATTCTGCAGAATGCCTCTCCCCTGGGGCTTCTCTGAAAGTAAAGTGTAGGTAAGTGTAGGTAAGTGTAGGTGAGTGTAGGTAAGTGTAGGTGAGTGTAGGTAAGTGTAGGTGAGTGTAGGTAAGTGTAGGTGAGTGCCCTTTTCATCACATGCCAGGGAGCTCAAGATGCCAACAGGACTTATTACTGGTGACATTAAAGGTGACTTAGGCAGTATCTTCCAACTGTTTCCACTATAAAATTATACTTTTTCTTTTCCATACTCTACTTCTTGGAAGTGAATCATTACAACTGGCCCATCCTCACGGGGAGGGTAATTAAACCGCTATTTCCTGGAAGGAGGAGGATAAAATAATTTGTAAATTCATGTTAAAACCACCATAAAATTAATATTTAAAGGCTTTGCAAATATTCTATTTCTTGTTGATGGTTTTCCTATTAATTTCAGCCCTTCTCAGTAGGCCTTGATTGCAGCAATTATTACTGTCAGGTTATAATGATGATTTTATATTTCCTTCATCCTTTCTACATGCATTAATTGAACTCGTACTCTAAGGAAGAGTCGTCTCTTCTCTCATTCGTTTATCTATTCATCCCCATCTAACTCGGGGTGGGCTTGTGGTTATCAACCTTAGTGTTTGGATTATAAGCCAGTGACAGTCTTTATATTATTGTTTAATATTCAACTATCTCATATCTAGAAAAAATATCCTGTAAAAGTGAAGGCAAATAAAGGTATTTTGAGACGAACAAAAACAGAAAGAATTTATGGTCAATAGAGCAGCATTAAGGACCCAAAGGGAGTTTCTCTCACGACAGATGGCAATCCAGGAAGGGCACAAAAACGTGGAAAGGAATGGGGAGCAAGGAGAGGGTAAATTGAGTGGGAGTATAGATGAATATTGACTGAAGGCATCAAATAATGTCTTGTGGGCTTAAAATGCATATAGAATTAAAATTCATAACTATTAGTAGCAGAGAAGGTGGGAGGGGGAGTGTATTACTTTTCTAGTATCACATATGAAATCACCACAAATTTAGTAGCTCAAAAAAACACTGACTTGTTATCTCACAGTTTCTGTATGTCAGGAATCTGGGTGGGTTTAACTCGGTTCTTTGCTCAGCGTCCACACAGCCCGAGCCACGGCTTCACCAGGCCAGGTCCCATGTGACGGGGTCTCTGCTCAGGGTCCCACGTGGCACCTTGCAAGCACTGACCAGTAGAAAGCTGATGCAGCTACCCAAAGCCACGCGTGGTCGTCACAACCACTTTGGAGAGCTGCTGGGCTGTCTCTTACACTTTAATGTCCCCGTGCCCTGTGACCCGGCAATTCCACTCCTTGGGGTCACCCAACATCCCCTGAGATTGAGAGCAGCCTTATTCACAATACCCTGAACAGGAGCCTCGCTACTGCCCGCCAAGCAGACGGCTAAGTGACGGGTTCCATAGCGAACGGGATCCTGCACAGCTGAGGAGGGGCACTCGACTGCAGGTGTGGCAGCAGGGTGAGCCTCTCCGACGCACCCACAAGGCGTTATTTTTGGAGGTGCCCCGCTCAGGTGAGGTCAGGGGAGCACGGGGGAGGCAGCCAGAGTCTCACTGCCCTCAGCCCTGTCCTGGCCGTGTCCAGGGCTGGACTCATGTCCTTTCTGCTCCACTCCTTTCCTCGTCAGCCTGGTCTCCTGGGAGTGGAGACGGGGCCTGTCTGTACACAGGAGAAGCTCAGCAAGTTTTTATGAATAAATTAAGAAAGCAGTTTTGAGCCAGAAGAATTCTGTCCAGATTTTCTTGACGCTGGTGAGTAACTGCCGAGACCCTGCTGAGTCACAACTCCTCCAGTTTGGCTGCATTTTCACTGTCCTGAACAGATGGAAATGTCTCGGCCCCAGGAGCAAAGCTGTAGGTATTGGTAGATGCGTCCAGAAGGAAGTGGCTGGACCATGACTCACGCAGGCCTCTGAACCCTGATGGGGTAAACAGACGTCAGCAACTTCTGCTCGCTCAGAGCCGCGGCGTGGGTGGCGGCAGCCTGAGGCCCCCGTGCCCGCTCTGAGCTTTTCCCCACACCGTGTGTCTCCCCTGACACAGGCCACGTCTCTGGGGCTTTGAGTGAGCTGGGCTGACAAAGCACGATCAGCGTGTCCCTCCGTTACATCTGTCCTGGGTAATCCAATCCCAGGGGCCCAAGCTGGGAGCCAGGTCTTCTGTAGAGAGGAGGGAAGGAGAGAAAACTTCCAGAAAAGGAAGTGGCGAGAGCTCAGCTGGGGCGGCCTCGGCCAAGCCATAGGAGCTAGAGGGGCCTGAGGAGGACACGCAAAGGCTTGGCTGGAGCAGTCTGGGGAGTGGGCCAGGGCGGCCAGGGGTGCTGGGGAGGCTGGTTAGTTTATTACATCCCAACCCCTGGAGCTCTCTCAGAGGCCCCGTAAAGATGGGCTCTGCCCTGGGTAGTGAGATTGAACTCCCCGAGGCCATGCGCCCCAAGGTCGTGCTCCCAAGGCTGTGCTCCCAAGGCCATATTCCTGAGGCTGTGCTCCCAAGGCCATATTCCTGAGGCTGTGCTCCCGAGGCCATGGGGCCCTGAAGCTATGCTCCCAAGGCCGTGCTCCCGAAGCCGTGCTCCCAAGGCCGTGCTTGCAAGGCCATATTCCTGAGGCTGTGTTCCCAAGGCCGTGCTCCCGAGGCCGTGCTCCCAAGGCCATATTCCTGAGGCTGTGCTCCCAAGGCCGTGCTCCTGAGGCCGTGCTCCCTGAGGCAATGGGGCCCTGAGGCTGTGCTCCTGTGGTCGTGCTCCCCAATGTGCTCCCCCAGGGAGACCAGGGATTTCCAGGCATGGCAGGCAGGAGCAGTAGGGACGTGCCTTGTCCTGCGTGCGGTCGCGGCTTGCTGCCCTCACCTCTGAGGTATGCACGGCGGCTACAGGCGGGTCATGTCCGCAGGCCCTTTGAGAACGGGGGGTGTGCGGGACGCCAGGCACGGGCCAGTAGATCCACAGGAGACCACTGTGCCTGGTGATCTCCTCCCACCGCTCTGAGCTCAGAGACGAGCAGGATAAACTATACTTGAAAAGAGCCAACCCCGTGCCCCGGCTCAGGATTTGGGGGCTCCAGGCTGGACCTAAGGGCCTCACCCCCAAGCTGGAGGGACCCACTTTGCGGGCCTCAGGGAGGAGGCGTCCACATTAGCCCACACGTGCCGAGAGGCCAAGGGTCCTGGGTTCGAGGGCCTGGCGAAGAACGCGGCGTCGGCAGCAGGACCCGGGGGTGGGACACAGGGCCACAGGGCATCCTCCCTCCTGGTGAGGTGAGCTGCGGGTGTGGACACTGCCCGGTGACCCCACCCCAGAGCAGGGACCCCCTGAGAGGGGAGAAACCCAGCACTTTTCCAGGAGAAAATGTTAACCCGGAAGACAGCAGATGTGGGCGCCTGGGTCACCCGCAGGGGCCCGGCGGGAGCTGGCGGGTTGGGAGATGAAGAGCCACCCCTGCCCCGGGCGCAGGGGGCAGAGGCTTCGTGCAGGGCCCGGGGAACGCGGGCTGGGGGTCCTCCAATCACGGGGCCCCGCTGCTGTGGGCCGCCGCTTCCCCATCAGATCGCGCGGGCGCCTGTGTCCCATGGCCGAGCTATCCCTGCCAAGACGTTTCGGGTTTTATCCTCACAAGGAGAAATGGAAGTTCTGGAACCCTTGGTTTGCGCCTTCGCCAGCTTGCGTTTGTCTGTGACTTTGACTAACGACGAGAAGCTCAGGCGGGACGAGAGGCCACCAGCGTGGCCACCCTGTGTCCTTTCCGCTGCACACACGACCTTGGCGCGCTCGGTGGCCGCAGGAGACAAGGCCAGGGTGCGGGGCCCGGGTCCGCCTTCCAGACAGGGGGCGGACAGGGGGCGGGTGGCACTCGGGGCTGAGAAGGGGGGGGCCCAAGGTCCCCAGGGCCCCCGGGAGTTAGGAGCACGAGAAGGAGCAGCCCGCAGAGCCAGCCGGGAGGAGCAGGGCCGCGGCCTTGTCGGTGGGGGGCAGCCTCTCGGCTCAGGCAGGTCCTGGGGGCCTGGGAGCAGGAGCCGCCGGGGGTGGCCCCCAATGGGCACAGTGTCAGCTCAGGCCACCCCTGCAGCCGGCCACGGGTGGGGGCTGGGCGGCGGTGCTCCTGGCCCCCCGTGCAGCTGCAGTCTGGGGGCTTCTGTTTCCACTGCTTCTGGCCGCACCCCGGCCCGGGTCAGCACGGCTGCGTCTTCCCCGCTGCCCCACCGGGGCGACCCTGGCCCAGGTGGCCTCCCGGCCGCAGCCGCTCCTTCCACACATGCGTGTGTGTCCGGGTGTGTGCTTGCGTCCGAGGGGCCGGTGTGCTTTCTGCAGAGACTCGGGGCCTTGCGTGGGCTGGGCTGGGGTCTGCCTGGGCGGCGGCTCTGGACCCCCAGGGGCTGCGCAGGGGCTGCAGGGTCCCCTGTGGCTGCGCCAAGCACAGGCGCAGATGGCAGTGAGGCCCCTTGTCTGGACGCCGTGCACTCCCAGGGCCCTGTACCCCCACCTGGCCTGGGGTTCTGTCCCGTCACTGGAGCCTCTTTGCGGCCCCAGGGGAGCCCCGCTGCCCGCGGCCTCCGCGTCTGCGCTCCCTCTGAAAGCCCATGCCTCCCGGCTGGCACAACCCCCACACCACAGGGCCTTCTCCCTGGGAGCAGGGGCACCCGCCTCCCAGGCCCCCACGTCCTCCGCCCCCCAGCCCCCCAGTCCTGACACAGCTGCCCGGTGGCCCCTGCCCTCCCTCCTTCCTCCTCCCTCCGGTCCGGCCAGCAGTTCAGGCTTCCTTACGGCGGGGCCTGACCGCACCTGGCCCGACTCGGACTCACCCTGGAGCCACGGGGTGTCCCCAGCACCCACGCAGGCCCCATGGCCAGCACAGCAGGGCGTCCTAGCTGCGGCGTGAACACAGGGCCATGGCCCGGTGTGGGTGCCCTTGGGCAGTGCCAGCCCCCACTCCCTGCTGCTGCTGGGTTCATGGCCTGATTCTCTAGGTTTTAGGTTGTAACACAAATCCCACAACCACTTAGGCTCGAACACTCTTAGGGGGGTGATTAACGACAGAGGGAGCCCTGTCACCTCCCAGAGCCCCGCCCTGACTGCAGCTGCTGCCCGAGGGCGGGTGCTGCCCTCCTTGTCCAGGCCCCCCCGGCCGGCACCAAGCTCCACGAATGTGCCACTGGCCGGGACAGCGGGGGTGCCAGGTCCCAGTGGGAAAAGGCTCCACATTCACGTGTCCCTTCAGAGCTGGGAGCACCGTTCCAGCCTCGCCGCGCGCTGCCTGTCCTGGGTGCAGTGGTGACCGACCCGTGCAGGCGCCCCATTCCCTCCTGTACGTTTTGGCCCAGGAAAGGGAGGGGGTAGGAGAGGCCCCTGCATGGGTGCTGGGGACGCCCCATGGCTCCAGGGTGAGTCCCACGGGCCTCCGGCTGGACCAGGCCCTCAGAGCAGGGCCGCGGCCAAGGCCTTGGCCAGGCTCCCGCCTTGCCCCTCACCCCCTGCCCTCCCGCCCCTCCTCTCACCAGTCAGCGTCCCCTTCCTGCTGTGGCCTGGCTCCCCCTCCCCAGGCAGGACCCCACCTGCGCTCCCTCAGACCAGTTCCTTTCTGGTGGCCCTTCTGGGTAGCAGGATGCCTGGTGGGCTCCTGGCTGTGTGGCCCAGACAGCTTGCCTGACCTCTCTGTGCCCTGACCCCTGGACCTGGCATAGTGTCCTAGCTGGTGCTAATTAGGGCAGGCACTTCACAGCTGTGAAGGAAGGGCCCCTGTGGGCCAAGTTGGCCCCGCTCTCCGTGGCGGCCATGCACTGGGCTGGGGACAAACGGCCACACCAGGGCTCCAGCTCTGACCGCAGGGCGGGTCTTGGTCCTGGAACTGGGGCAGTCGGTGCCTTTGCCTCACTCTGGGGTGACGTGAGTGGCACCAGTCCGAGAGTAGCCCGGGAGCAGCTGGGCTGGACGTTTCACTCGTCCATACAACAGCAAGGACGAAGGGCACAGCAAAGAGAAGGACATTGCTGGGGTCCGTCAGCGCAGTGTCAGGGCGCTGCCCGCAAGGGGACCCGGTCCAGCCCCCCCAGCCCACAGGGGTCCAGCCCCCCACAAGCCCTGTGCCATCTGGGCCTGGGACCTCCGCAGCAGCCCAACCCTGCGTCGAGGTGCTCAGCTCACCCCGCTCGGGGGCCTCAGGCTGCAGTGATGGTCACGAAATGGACCTGAAGGAAGCAGTGAGCAGCAGAACAAGGCTGTGGCTTGCAGGAAATTCAGGAGAAGGAATGAAGGAGGAGGAAAGTAAAGAATCTGCTTCAGGGCGGCCGGGGCCAGGGGTAAGCCAAGACCGTCCTCCCGGGACCCGGGGGTCAAGTAAGAAACAGATGGACAGACAGAGCAGACAGACGCGCTCCTGAGATGGGCACCCACTGCTGGAGCTCAGGGTGAGCGCGGCCCTAACACGCCTGGGGGGGCCAGACCCAGTGTCCCTGCTCCCGAGAGGAGGCCCGCCCCGGCGGAGAGAGGGTCTGGTGGCGAAGGCAGGGCCGCTGGGCGCTGCGACGCTGTCCCCACAGTTGGAAGTGAATAGGTTATTGTAAGCACAGGCAGTGCGCCGTCCACCCTGGGACGCCTTCCCATCCTGGCCTTCGCTGCTGCATCACGCAGGCCGGTGGGGAGTGGACTCAAGCACGTCGGAAATGGCTTCATTTTTGCTTCACCTGGAGATAGATTAGCTGGGAATGTGACTCTTGGCTGACAGTTACTTTTTTTTTACATGGGCAGGCACCAGGAATCGAACCCGGGTCCTTGGGCACAGCAGGTAAGCGTTCTTACCTGCTGAGCCACCGTGGCCCGCCCGACAGTTACTTTTTTATCTGGGCTCTTTGAAGACAGTCCTTTGACTCTCCCAAATATTTATCAGCAGCTGCTGATAAATCCATTATCAGTCTAATTATCTTCCTTTCATTGGCAATCCATCTGTTCTCTGTGGTTGTTTCTAAAACTTTCTCTTTGCTTTTGGTATTTATTTTTAATGATATTATTTTTTTCTTTTTTGGGAGAAAAATAACACATATAAACAAAAGCAAACTTGTAGATTTTTACTGCTAGCTGCTCTAAGATACTGGAGACTAAAAGAAGTATCAATAAGATGATTCAGCAATCGTATTCGTTTGTTAAACCCGACCTTCTCTGTAGAGCTCTGCCATCACCTTTGATCTTTCTCCCACTCCTTAGGGGTATTGGGCTGTGTCTATTCTAACTTCTTCATCTTGGAAAAGGCTGTTGATAGCATGGTGTAGGGAGATGGAACCAGCTGATGTTCTGGAGAGGCTGGGCCCCTCTGCATTTCAGGACTCATCCAGTTTAGGAACCCACCTGGAGGTTGTTAAGTTTCTGAAAAGTTACGCTAGTGCATGGAAACTTTGTGGAATCTTATATAATGCCCTAGGTGTTCTTTAGGATTGGCTGGAAGGGTTTTGGTTGGGGTTTTGCAAGTTCTGATAGGTAGCAGTGTCTAACTGAAGCTTGCATAAGAGTGATCTCCAGAGTAGCCTCTCGACTCTATTTGAACTCTCTTGGCCACTGACACCTTACTTGTTGCACTTCTTTTCCCTATTTTGGTCAGGATGGCATTGCTGATCCCATGGTGCTAAGGCCAGGCCCATCCCTGGGAGTCCTCTCCCACGCCACCAGGGAGACGTTCACCCCTGGATGTCATGTCCCACGTAGGGGGGAAGGCAATGGTTTCACTTGCAGAGTTGGGCTCAGACAGGGAGAGAGAGAGTGAGGCCACATCTGTCTTGCTCATATTTTGATGTGTTTCCTCAATCTGAGGGCTCATGTCTTTCTTCTATGATGGAAAATCCTCATTCCTTGTTTTTTTTTGATGATACCTCTCCCCTATCCACTTCTTCTGTTTTTTGTTGCTCTGTAATATCTATTCAATGTTTCTTGAATCCAGCAACTTGGATTTTTGTAATGAATTTTAGAGATTTTTGATAATTTCTTAGAAGTACTATGCCCAAATATCACTTTATCTGTCTGATTCCTTTTAGCAAATATTCATAGCAAGACTGTTGGAAATCAGATAGCACGGTCAAGCCCTTGTGTTCCTCTTCCAGTTTGGATCCTACTATTTCTTTTTCATGTCTTCTTGCTTTGGATGAGATTCCAAACTAATCATATGACTTGGTGATAGCTGAGGATAGACCAGTTTGGATGAGTCTTCCCAGCCGGCCGTGTGGGATGCAGAGAGGGCAGGTGTCCTGGGCCATCCATGCTGGCATCCCTGCCCCTGGAGGTCTGACCACAGCCGTCTGCAGCCTGCGTGTGGGGCTGGGTCACCACGGAGCAGAGCGCAGCCCTCCCAAGCAGCAGGGTCCTTTGGCACCCTCTTCCCTGAGCCCTGTCCCTTCAGAAAGTTTTCCTCAGAGTCCCGAACATCAACTCTCAAGGCATTTGGTGAACAGACTCACATGCAGCTGCCTCCAGGGAAAAGTGCCCAGAATCCAGCCTGGTGTCTGCGCTCGGAGACCAGCCCCTGTGCGGCTGCCGGGACTCAGCCCGGGCCCGTCCACGATACATCGGTGGTCAGTGGTCCCTGCCCTTTCCCGACACTGGGCTCTGGACACAGCCGCCCTTGTCCAATTCAGAGCAGCTGCCTAACTCCACATTTTGAGGGAGAATGGGCGGGGGTCGAACACGTTTCCTCCCAGGAGAGTCAGGGCCCATCATGCCCACCACCCCCACTGCGTGTGAAGCCGCCCTGGGGTTAGGGTCAGGAAGGAGCTCAGGGTGCGTCCCGTCTGACAGCTGGGTGTACACAGCGCCTTCCCCCCCTTGCCTGGTGGCCTAGTAGGTGCCACCCCACGTCGGGTGCCACAGGGACAAGCCGGGTCTGGCCTTAGGGCTGCTGGGGGCGAGGATGGGACGGAGAACCAAAGGCCTGTGTGTCTTCACTGGGCCCCAGCCTGGCTTTGGTTCTCTTCCTCGCCCGAGAGCCTGAAGCCAGGCCTGCCCCGCCCCGCCCCGAGCCACTCCAGCCCTGTTTCGCTTCCACGTGCGGCAAGTCGTGGGGGAGACAGGCCCTGTGCCCAGGGGCCCGGGGGCCATTCTCACTGCATGGGGCCCCTCCCAGGAGACGCCTGGGCACAGTTCCCAAGGACGCCCTCCGCTGGCTGGGAGCCTGCTGGTGGTCCGAGTGTGGCCCCGGGGAGAAAGGGGGCCCCACGGAGAGCCCTCTGCTTGGGGTCCTGGGTTGTGGCCTGTCGCCAAGGCCAAGACCCCTCCCGTCCTGCTGCTTTGCAGACAAGGCAGAGCCCCTTTTTCTCTTCAGCCTCCTCTTTCTTCCCTGCAGTGGATGGGGAATTCCGGCCTGCAGCTTGGAGCTGGGAGGGGAAGGCTCCCCTCTGCCTGCCACTGCCTTCCAGCGTTTCCCAATTTAGGCAGCATCACATGGGACCTTCTGCAACAAACACAAAGTGTCTTTTCTGCAAAGATGGGGGAGGATGAGGAGGGCAGAGGCCCTGCATGCGAGATTCAAAAAACGTTTCAAATGGTCCTTGGTTTAAAATAACCTGCGGGCACACTGCACATGGCTGTGGCACTGGCCAGGGGCCGATGTCACTTTCCCATTGGAAAAGCCCACTGCGGCCTGCTGACCTGCGCCTCACCTACTCACAATGGCATTGCTAAGCGTCTGCAGTACTGCTGTTTCCCCTTTCCCTGTGCTTTTTCCCTTTTAAGGAAACAGATTTTGGATGTAGACTCCAGTTTCCGGGTGGTTTAGAAATGCCCTGCGTGGTGGCGGCGGAGCGGACGCGGCTCTCGTCCCTGCTTCCTGCCGCCCTTCCCAGGGCTCCCAGCCTCTGGCCCTTTCTGGAGCCGGCCCCGCTTGCCGGGGCCTGCAGGAAGTTCCAGCACATTCCGTGGCTCCCTTTTTGATCCTCTCCTGTGCCCTGGCCGACAGGGGCTTGGGAAGGACTTCCCTGCTCTGGGACACGCGCCCTCTCGGGGGACGGGGCTTATATGGAAAGGCTGTGGGGTGGCGGCCAGTGGGGAAGCGGCTGTCCGGAGGGCGGCCTCCCGGCAGGAGGGGGACACGGTCCGGGGGGCTGCAACTCCGCACACAGCCTGGTCAGAGGCCCTGGACCAGGCCCACGTGCCCTGCAGCTGCCCCACCCCCGCACCCCCACGCCCGGCCCGCCCTCGGCCACTCTGTCCATCCACTTGGGCCCGTAAAGTGCCCACAGAATCCTGCAGCCAGCGTGCTGAGGGCAGGACGCAGCTTGGGGCCCACAGGCAGGTGGGGGGTCCCCCAGGTGGAGAGTGGGCGGGGGTCTGAGGGGGGCCAGGCTCTGCCCCCTACCTCGCTTTGTGGCCACTGGGGCAGAACTAGATGCGGGCACAGTGCGGGCTGCCCCAGGGCGGGTGCAGCCTGGAGGAGAAGCCCGGACGCCGCCCCCCTGCGGAGTGTCCAGCTGCACAGGCGACCCAGAGGCCCCAGGCCGCTGCGGGGGACGGACACGCCTTAACCGCACTCAGGCAAGAGGGACGTGGAAGCAGGATGCGGGCTCAGGCCTTGGCCTCAGGGGCCGTCCCGTCAAGCGGGCGCTGCAGGCTCCTCCCTGGCAAATCCTGGGGCTCGGGTGCCGGAGTACCCTCGCTCTTCCGGGGGGATGGACTCTCCCCTGCTGGGAATCTCTGCCTGGCCACGCGGCCTTTGGGGTGTAAAGAGGAGAGCTGACCCCAGGCATGGGGGCCCAGCCCTGCGCACCACATCTCAGGGGGAGACCCGTCAGGTGGGACCTGGACAGGGGCCTAGACGCAGGCCGGCCTCGGAGTCTCCCGGCCGGAGTGTTTCCAGAGGGTGATGCGCCGCTTCTGGGGTGGCCTGGGGGCCGGGGTGTGCTCCCTCCCCTTTGGCGCCTCCTCGGAGACCCCCCACCCAGAGAAGTGCCTCTCCCTAGATGCTCGGTGGAGGCCCGCGCTCTGCGCCCCTCACCTGCGGGTCCCAGGGGGGTGCCCGGCCACTGCCCGCTCAGCCCCACGGCTCCCGTGGGTCATCATGCAGTGCTACGCTGCCCTGCACACAGCGGGTTCTGGGGCTGGCGTGGCAGAAAACCTTTCCAACCGGTGCCTTTTAAAAAAAATTTTATTGATACATATTACATACTCACGTACCTCACAATCATCCAAAGTGTACAATCAGTGGTTCACAATATCATTATATAACTATGCATTTATCACCACAATTGACTTTTTATTCATTTTGTGAAAAATAACATATATACAAAAAGCAATACATTTCAAAGCACATTGCAACAGTTAGTTGTAGAACAGTTTTCAGAGTTTGGTATGGGTTACAATTCCACAATTTTAGATTTTTCCTTCTAGCTATTCCAAGATATTGGGACTAAAAGAATTATCAGTATACTGATTCAGCAATCACAGTCATTTGTTAAACTCAACCTTCTCTGTGTAACTCCACCATCACCTTTGATCTTTTATCCCTCTCTTTAGGGGTGTTTGGGCTATGGCCATTCTAACTTTTTCATGTTGGAAGGGGCTGTCACTAATATGGGGTAGGGGGATGGAACTGTCTGATGTTCTGGAGAGGCTGAGCCCTCTAGGTTTCAGGAATTATCTGGACCAGGGACCCATCTGGAGGTTGTAGGTTTCTGGGAAGTTACCCTAGAGCCTGGACCCTTGTGGAATCTTCTATATTGCCCTAGGTGTTCTTTAGGATTGGCTGGAATGGTCCTGGTTGGGGGTTGGCAGGCTATGATAGGTAGCAACGTCTAACTGAAGCTTGTGTAAGAGCAACCTCCAGAGTAGCCTCTTGACTCTATTTGAACTCTCTCAGCCACTGATGCCTTATTTTATTACATTTCTCTCCCCCCTTTTGGTCAGGATGGCATTGTTGATTCCATGGTGCCTGGGCCAGGCTCGTCCCTGGGGGTCACCTCCCACACCTCCAGGGAAACTTTCACCCTGGTTGTCGTCGGACCAGGTGATTTTGAAAATCCTTCCATATTTGACAGGGACCCCAGCTAGGATTGTCCACCCCGCCAGGCCACAGGTGCCTTGAGAGCTGCGGGCTCTGAACAGGGCGAGGGCCGGAGAGAAGGGCTCCATGAGTGGGCAGCTGGCATCATTTTGAACAGAAGAAAACAAGGGATGCAGCGCTGCGTGGGTGACACGCGGACTTGTCCACAGTGGAGCCCTAAGAGGAGAAACTGCACACGCTCTTTTCTGCGAAAGACATCTGACTGCAAAGGCCCGCAGCCCAGCGCCAGGGAGCAAACATCAGCTGGGAAGACGTGCAGCTACAGCGCGCTTCAGGGAAGAGCCCGGGGACTGGGAAGCAGGGCTCACTGCGGCCTGGGAGCACCGGGCATCTGCCAGGAAGACACAGATGTGCTTCTGACTTAGCTGCTTTTATGCTTTTTATTGTTTTATTTTGGAATAATTTCAAACAAAGGCTATTCAAGGAACGTTGCAAGAATTATCAGGGAACTTTCTGCAGGCCCTTTACACTGATGGACTCATTGTTTACGTTTCGCCCCATTTCCTTCATCCCCCTTTCCTGTCTTTTTAGGACCATGGGAAGTGGGGTGGAGACACGATGTCTCTTCGCCCTGAATACCGCAGCGTGTGTCTCCTAGGAACCCCTTACAGGCCTTGGCACCACTGCCAAGCGACATCAAAAGCGCTCCCTGAGAGGCTGTGGCCAATTCTGGACAATTGTCCCTCCCGTTCTGGGTGTGGTCACTTCTCACCCCTTCCGGGAGTGCACCCTGCCGCTGGTGTCCTCTAACCAGGCAGTGCCCGGCCCTTCCCGGCCCTTTGACCCTGACAATCGGCCCAGCACCCCCTTCTGGGCAAAGTCTAGGAGGGGACTGGCAGGTAGAGTGGGGGGCAGAGGGGGGGAGTGGCACAGGTGGTGGATGGAGGGCGTGGACTGCCAGCCAGGCCCCTGCGCAGGGGTGCGGGTGCAGGTGGGGGGCCGCGGGGCCCGCCCCGACATTGGTGGTGCCTCCCCCGCAGCGTGCGGGAAGCACTGGGCGCAGTCAGCCCTGCCCCACTCTTAGGGGGAGGCGCTCGATGGTTCCCCTGAATCTGACGTTAGCTGGAGGTTTTTCATAGATGGCCCCATCCGAGGAGGCCGTTTTGTCACGAATGGGGTTGCGCTCCATGGAGGGATGTTTGTACGCATCGCGGTGACTGCATTTCACTCCTTTACTCCGCTGACACGGTGAGCGACAGGAACTGATTTTCAAGTGTCATGTGACCTTTGCATTTCGAGGCGAAACCACACGTGGTCACGCTACTGATCTGTCCTGTTTAAACACTGCTGGACTGGGGGTGCTGCTTTGCCGAGCAGTTTCGTCTGTGCTCATCCGGGACATTCGCCCCTAATTTCCTCTTTGTATCCCCTTTGTCAGGTGTGGTCGTGAGCAGCCCCTCATAACGTGGCAGGACTGCCCCCCCCCATCTATTTCCTTGATTAGTGTGTGAGATTATTTTATAAAAAGAAAAGTCACCATGAAATGACCTGGGCATGCAGTTTTCTTTGTGGAAAGATTTTTGATAATGAATTCAATGTTTAAAAATAGAAGGTGTGGTAGTTAGATTCAGGTGTCAACTTGGCCAGGTGAGCATACCTAGTTCTGTTGCTGTGGACATGAGCCAATGGTACGTGAACCTCACCTGTTGCTGATTACATCTGCAGTCGGCTAGGAGGCGTGCCTGCTGCAATGAATGATGTTTGACTTAACTGGCTGGTGCTTAAATGAGAGCTCAACGTAGCACAGTCCAAGCAGCTCAGCATACCTCATCTCAGCACTCGCAGCTCAGCCCAGGCCTTTGGAGATGCAGAAAGGAATCACCTGGGGAAAGTTGTTGGAACCCAGAGGCCTGGAGAGAAGGCCGGCAGAGACCATCCTGTGCCTTCCACGTAAGAAAGAACCTCAGTGGAAAGTTAGCTGCCTTTCCTCTGAAGAACTATACGTTAACTAAATAAATCCCCTTTTACTGAAAGCCAGTCCATCTCTGATGAGTTGCATTCTGGCAGCTTTGGCAGACTAAAACAGAAGGTTATTCAGATTTTCTACTGGTTTTCTGCTAGCTTTGTGTTTTTCGAGGCATCACGTCTCCTAAGCTGTTGAATCTGCTGACTGAGGTTTCCGGGGCCCGGTGCCGTCTCGCTGCCTGAAGTGCCTCCCGAGGCCCCTTCGGACCCTCTGGTGTTGGCAAGGTGTGGCTTCCCTCGTTTGTCCAAGGTTGTTCTTAACAGAGATTATTCATTTTCAAAAACAATTTGGCTTTCCAAATTTTTCTATTTGTCTTCCATCTCAATTTCTGCTATTATTGTAAGCATTTCCTTTCTTCTACTTTGAGGGGGGTTAATTTGCTTGTCTTTTCCTAGTTTCTCGTGAAAATTTAGATCACTGACATTAAACCATTTTTCTTTACTAATCTAAGCATTTAGAGCTACAGAGTCAGCTGTATTCCACAAATTTTCACATGTTTTCATTATCACTCAGTTCAAAAGAATTTCTAATTTCTCTTATGATTTAGAAGTGTGCTTTATAATTTCCAAATAATTGAAGGCTTTTAAGGTGTGTAAAGTATCTGTAGGAGACAGTGTAGGCCTTTCCCAGCCACAAAACCAAGTATCCCATTTTCCTTCCTAGGATGGAGTATAATTAGTGCCACTTTCAGGTGGGTAAACTGAGGCTCAGAGCAGCTAATTAACCTGCCCAAGGTCAAGCAGATGGAACTGGGCCAGCCAGGCCCTGAGGCCAGCCCTGCAGGACTGCTAACCACGAGTGACCACTAATGAGGGGCGCCTGGACAGGTGGGGCACACCTGGGTGAGGAGGGGTGGGCAAGCGGCTGAGCCCCTGCTGCTGGCACCCACGAGGGGCGGTGCAGGCCTGGAGGGAATGACATGGCTTCCAAGAGGGACAGAGGGACGTGTGGTCCAGTGTCCACTGCGGGGTGGGGGAGGGCTGGATGTGTTTTCCCTCCAGGTTGCATGTGCAGTGCAGATTTCCGACATTTTTATTTTGGGTGTCTTCTTCCAACCAGACACCTCTACTCAACTCTCCTTCTGTGCGAAGTGTCTTGGGGCCTCCTCAGCCCTGGGCCCCGGGGGAGCGCTGAGGAGCGAGGGGGAGGGGCTGCTCAGGGCATGGGAGGGGCCGCACCCCAGCGGGAAATGGGTCCCAGATGCACATGCAGGGACAGGGGTGAGGTTTCCAATGTATGGGAAGGGGGAGGTCGGGTTGGGCTGAGCCCAAGTCAGATTTTCCAGGGCTGCGCCCACGGGTCAGCAGCGTGGGAGGAAGGAAGTGGCTCTGGGGGGGCAGACAGGCCCCCTCCCCCGACAGGAACAGGTGGGCCACGCTCTGCCTGGCCCCTCTTTCCCTGGAGCCTGTGGGCTCAGGCGAACTGGGATTTGTGGGGGCGGCGGCAGAGGCAAGCGGCCCCCCAGCGCCCACAGACCAGGCGCAGCCCCTGCTGCGGGGTCCCTCCCCGCCCCATGGACCCCCAGGCAGCCCCCCGTGCTGCGGGGCCCCTCCCCGCCTCATGGACCCCAGGCAGCTCCCCGTGCTGCGGGGCCCCTCCCCGCCCCATGGACCCCAGGCAGCCCCCCCTGCTGCGGGGTCCCTTCCCGCCCCATGGACCCCCACGCAGCCCCCCTGCTGCGGGGCCCCTCCCCACCCCATGGACCCCCAGGCAGCACCCCCGGGCTGCAGGTGGGGGCCCGACTTCTGCCAGCCTCTGTGCCAAGAGGCCCGGGGCCCTTAGAGCACGTGCAGACCACCCACCTGGAGGGTCTCTAATGTCCCCATGGGCGGGGGCCAGGCCCAACAGCCCCCCACTCAGTGCACAGACCTCACTGGGGCCACACAGCCCTGGGGTCAGAGCGTGAGCTCCGCCCAAGGCCACAGCGTGCGTTCGCGCCCATACCTGCCCTGCACCCTTGCCCGCTGTGCTGGCCCCGAGAAAAGCTCCAGGCACCCAGGTCCATAGCCCCGGAGCCCTGGGCCTGAGGGTAAGGCCTCTACCCACAGCCCTCTCTGCTCTTCCAACACCGGGGGGTGGAGGGGAGAGGAGGGTCCCTGAGAACTGCGCGGCCGTCCAGGCCGCTCCTCCCTAGACCTCAGGCCCCTCGGCCGGCCAGCGGGAGGTTGTACGAGCTCATCCCTTAAAACGATGCAGCACCAACCACTTCTCCGACCAGGCAGGGCTCAGGAGGCTCTAAATGTGGGAAGGACAAGCGACCTCCGGCCACAGCGAGGGTCTGGGCTGGGTGCCCAGCCCTGCGGCGGCTCTGGACTCTGGGCGGGGCCGGGCAGACCTGGCCAGAGGTCAGTTAAGCGGCCACTTGGATCTTTGTGTGAACAGAGGGTGTATATAAAGTATGTTTGCATGTATGTGTGCAACTGTACACACATAAGTAAATGGAAGGGAGTGTTTACACATGCACGTGTATAAGCGTACATGTATGTGTGCACATACAGGCATGTAGATGCACGTGCTATGTGCCGGTGTGTGTGCCTGTGTAAATGTGTAGGTGCATTCATGTGTGTGCATGCATAAATATACGATGTGTGTGTCTGTACAAGCACATGCGTGTGTCTATATTATGTGCATGAAGGTGCATGAGTGTAACTGTGCATGTGAAGGCTTATGCTTGTCTGGATAGAAGGCCAGGGCTGGGCAGGAAGCCTGGAGATTCCCCGGGGAATGTCTGGGCGGTGGGGCGTCCTCAGTCGCTGGGACGGGCACCGGTGCCCGCTGGGCCCCTGCCCCTGCCCCTGCCCCCAGGATGGCCGGGCTCATTAGCAAAGACGGATTAATTCTGGCAGTGTGAAGGATTCCAGAGCCACCCCCCCGCGGCCCCCAGCAATCCACTCACTAGTGCTAACAGAAAACGTCTCTCCCGAACCCGGCCTCCAGCTCGGACTGCAGGACGTCCACTTCCAAACGTGAAGTCATTTTCCAGCCCCAGGACGTCCCATAATGATAGGGTGCTGGGGCCCCCCGGACTAGGATGCCAGGGCAGCATGGTGGTGCCCGACGTGAGCCTCTGGGGCCCCCACCACTGTGAGCAGGGCACCGGGGGCCTTGCTGGGGACGCTGACTTGGCCCAACCTACTGCGGCCGTGCGGCTGGAGCGGGAGGTGGCTCGCTGTGACCCAGGCACCTGCCTCTGCCACGGCCACTGCCCCCGGGCCACTATGGGAAAACCTGCAGAAAATACAGAAAAGACCACGGAATCGGGTTCTGGGCGGGAGCCCATGCCGGGCAAGCGTCCCCCGTTAGGAGGCGGGTACCGAGGTGGTCACGCACCCTTTTTAAGGCGAGCACAAGACCAGCACGAGTAGTAACTTATCTGAGGTCACACAGCAGGAAGAGGTTGGAGAAACTGGGCAAAGCAGGGCAGTGTGGTCCTGGATGCTGGACCTTAAACGCTGCCCTGCCCCTGGGATCAACCTTTAAAAGGAAGCTGAAGTCGTGGCATCCTGTACCCTGAAAATTCCTCGGTCCCAATTTTTCTGCCCCCGAGAGAATCGTGAGGAGGGCTGGGCACTCCCGCCGGGGCCCGAGACTTCCCAGCACTCTCTGTAGCTTCTTGACCCACATATTTTCGATAAAAATAATTCAGAATGTTGACTAATATTAGACAAACCACCAAGTTATTTTGATCAGTAAGCATATTTCCTTTTCTTTCCTTCCTTTACTGTCCTCTTTTTATTCCATAATTTTAAAACTTTTTATTAAGAAAAGGAACCCCATGTACGGATCACCAGACCTCTCCCCAGTGTTATAGATCGCTCTGGGGAGTGTTTTAAATAAAGTCCCACACATCGTGTCGTAACAGTGGGAATATGTACCTCTAGCAGATAACAACTCTGTTTTTAAAAAGATAACCACACACAAAAAAAAATAAAATAAAATAAAAAAAAGAAAAAAAAAGATAACCACAGTATCATTATCACACATGGGAAAAGAAACCAATTAATTCCTAAACATTAGTTCTGTTTAGCTTTCTCTGATTGCTTCCAAATGGCCTTTTGCAGTTGTTTATGTGAGTTAGAAACCAAACAAGTTCCCACACTCTGGTGAACTGCCTCTTGTGACCTCACTGTCCCCTTCCCTCCTTCCATTTTCCTGGCATCTGCTGACAAACCGGGTGTCTGTCCCGTGCGAGGCCCCCGTGTGGGTTTGGCCGTGCTTCCACCTGGTGTCATGAGCCGGTGCCTCTGTCCCCTGCACGTCCTGAGAACTGGGGTTCAGTCGCGATGCCTAATTGGACATGAAGCCGAGAGGAATGGGGCTGCCTGCTCATCTTGCTGGGAGAGGCCATGCCTCTTGTCTGGGACGGTCACTTCTCTCCATGGGTCAGGTGGACGGAACCCCGCCAACTGTCCGCTCAGTGGGTTCGGCACCACCTGGGGCCTTGGCCGCATTCCAGGACTTCATGACGCGCTGTGAAAAGGTGGTTTGCTCATTTCATCGTTCCTTCTGCATTGCTCGGCCAGAAATCCCCTATAAGGCAAAGTGTTCTCCTGTTTACTGTTCAGCTCTGAGAAAGATAGCCATGTAGGAAAACAGGCAACTGCTGGATGCTTTCTCTTTCTCTTCCAGTTTGTAAACTAATGGCCTGCACCCTAACAGCTTCTAAAGGGGACCAGTGCACTTCTAAGTGCTTTCATGAGCTCCTCGGGTTTGAAGACATTTGATGTTCCACCACCTTCTGCCACTCGTCTGACTCTCAAATGGCCCGGCTTTGGCTGGCGCGAGCGTTCCAGGGGGGCTGCCGCGCCCTTCTAATGCGCCAGGAGGAGTGGGGGCCTCTGGGTGGCAGCTCCACGAGGGCCCAGGGCCCCCCACTTCCTCGGCTGGCCCCCCGAGGCGACTGCATGAGGTGTCACACTCGGACACAGGCTGCTCCGGAATCCCAGCCTTGGGGCACTCTCAGGAGACAGAGCAAGAAAATGCTTTTATGAAACAGCAAAACACGTCAAGTTCATGAGTTTATACTGACATCATCTAGTCAAATTTAGAGCTTTCCTAACATTTTTTATTTTATATTTGTATCTCCTTTTCTCCTACCCTGAAAATCTTGGTTCTTAATGACATAAAATGTATTTTTTGCTGATCCTTTTTTGATTTTTCTGAAACCGGCTATACGGTGGTTCAAAATAAAAAGGCGAGCATGATCACTGACAGCCTGGCGCGGCTCGGGGCTGCGGCCCTTCCACCCTGACCTCACAGCCGGGGACGAGCGGCAAAGGCCAAGTTTAGAATTCACTAAATTCTAAATAATAAACCCCAGAAAGAAATCGTTCTCTCTGGGGTTAGACCACTGATTTGATAGAAAATTAGGCTCGTTGATTTCATTTTATTTCAGATTTTTAGGGGCTGCTTTGTGTTTGCTTTGTTCACTCTGATTTTGTAACTGAATTATGCATTTACTTGATTCTGGGGGGAAACGATAAACTCAGGCTGGCTCGGCAGCTCTCTGGCCAGCAGGGCCCTGGGCACGTGGGGCCGCGGGGAACGGCTGAAAGGTCCCTGGAACAGACCCGGGGACGCTGCCTCCCCTCCGCCCTATGCCCTCGAGCCAGCTGGCCACGTTGCTGGATCGGTTCCCTTTTCTTCCTCTCTGTAGCCAATTCACAAGACCTGGGCCCTGTGCAGTCAGAAACGCCCCCTATCAAGATGGAGGAAGCTCGAGTGCATGAGGGCGAGACCAGAACCGCCAAGGGCTCGCTGTGGGCTCTGGGCTGCCTGGGTGGCGCCCCATGTTCCTGTGTGAGCCGTGCATGAATGAGAGTGCCCCCCTGAGCTCGTGTCCCTCTGCCCCCCGCAGCTGGCCAACCAGTGGTCAGCCGCGGGAGCCTTCGTTTGCTCTGCTGAGTTCCCATCTGCCTCTGAGTTCAGACTCCTCCCATTTGGCCAAGGGAGGTCACCAAGCTTGACCTCCCTTAAGCCAGGAGTAGGCACCATAAACCAGCATCGGACACCCCCTTGATGGGCAGGTGGGGCAGGTGGAGCTGACAGGCAGGTGGAGCAGGTGGGCAGGTGTAGTGGATGGGCAGGTGGGGCCAATGGGCATTTACGGGGGACAAGACTTAGGTCCTTGGTCAGGTGGGAGTCACCAGAGTTGGTAGCAGAGGCACTCAGCCACCCCCTGTGGCGTCTCATCCCGTAGGCGTTGGGAAGCCTCTGCCTTGAAGGGCTTGAGTTCAGAGGGACCCAGAGGCTGCCCTGCTGACCCCAGCGGGGGCGAGACACTGGGTCAGGAGCAAACCACCAAGCCGGCTGCCTTTGTCCCCTCCCTGGCCCCTGCCTCTGCCAGGGCGTCGAGCAGTCTGACCCCTCTCGGCCCCCCAGAGGCACCCTGATGGCCCACTCCAGACGGAGCCGCAGGGGAGGGCAAGCAGGGCTGTGCACAGCACTGGGGAAGCAGGCTGCTCCTTCATGCCCCCGGACTGCACCTGGCCCAGCCAGGCCTGAACAGGTCCTCAGAGAAACTCATCACTTAATTTTTCTCTCTAAAAAGAGGACGGTGCGTTTGTGTCCACGTTCCCTGCGGATACCTAGAGCTGTCACTTTTCTCAGCTGCGTGCTGCTCCGTCTGCGCCTGCGGGCACTCTGGACCATCGGCACCAGCCTTCCCTCTGCTGGGCTGAGAACTTCAGGCACATGCCTAGCGGCATCCCCAACCAGAAAGCACGCGGTGCCTGCTTCCATGCTTTCTGTCTCATTTGCTGGGTTTGTTCTGCTCTTTCCCTCCCCCAAATGAAGCTTCGTAAAGATAGGGACTTTTCCCCTTCGCATTTCCATGTAGGCTTCGGAACACGGCGTGGCAGCCCCAGCCCTGCTGCCAGCACCACAGGCACAGCTCTGCTGGGATTTTAGTGGGCCGTGTGGAATATGTGCATCAACTTTTAAACCTTTTAATCCTTGAGCTCGTCATGTCCCTCCATTTATTTAGGTCTTCTTTAATCTGACTTAAGTTTTGTAGCTTTCAGAGTCTCTTGTTAGATTTATCACTAAGTATTCAACGCATATTTACTTCTTTCAATAAGTCTTACAGGTTTTATGGGTAGAAATCTTCTCATTTTTTATTAGATCTCTTTCAAGTTATTTGATGTTTTTTGATGCTATTGAAATGGTATCATTTTAAAAATTTCATTTTCTAATGGTTCATTGCAGGTATCCATAAATACAATTGATTTTTGTTTATTTATCTTGCATCCAGTATCCTTGCTGAATTCTCTTTTGAAAAATAGCAGATTTATTGAGATATCATTGATATACCATACAATTCATCTATTTAAACTGTGCAATTCAGAGTTGCCATCATCGTGATTCGCTTTAGAACATTTTCATCACCTCCCCAAAGAAATGCAACAAACCATAATTCACTTTTAGTCCTAAGCACTTATCTGGAGATTCTTTTGGGTCTTCTGGACAAATGATCAAATCCCTGCTGCGCTGATGATTATCGTGACGCCTGAAGGAACGACACGAGGAAAGGTTTAGTAAAAGAGTATGCAGGCTGGCGATGAAAAGCAAATTCAGTTAAACAAGACAGGGATCCCGATGGGCACATGGTTTGGCCAGTCGCCTGGGCACAGGGCGGAGTCATCTAGGAAGGCTGACTGCAGCGCCAGGTCCGATGTGGCCATATGCCTCAGGTGGGACCAAATCAGAGCCCTAGACTCAGGCATCTGGGGGGACTTTGGAATTCCAGCACCCGCGCCTCACAAGGGGTCTCTGAAGGCGTCTCCTTCCCCTCCCCGAAGAACTGTTCCCCCCACCACTGGACCAGCTGGCCGCAGCGGCCCCCACCCCCACCCGGGCAGTAATGCTCAGGGGGAATGGCCAGGCTCTAGCATGCGGGACAAGACTGACCCTCTCCCTGCAGGCCCCGGGCTGGCAGGGCAGGTGAGGCCAAGAACCCCTGTGGGGGCAGGGCAGCCTCCAAGCCCCCGACCTTGAGCAGGAAGGAGAGGGGGGTTCCTTCTTGCCCTTGAGGTGGGTTGGGAGCAAAGGAGCCTGTTTAAGAAAATCTCTGCTAAGAGAATGTTTTAAAGTGCGTCAGAAAAGAAATAATGCCAATCACAGACAGGGGGTTTCATTTAGACAAGTTCGCCCATTTTGTAATTTTGGTGTTCACACCATATAAAAAGATAACTTTTACGGCTAAACATAGATTTCCGCATGTAACAGAGTAAGTAATTGCCTTCAGTGTGAAGGGGAAGCCTGACTTGGTTTCTGTCCCCTTCCCTCCTCCTCTCCCTTTCTGCTGTCCCGGGACTTCCATCAAACCTGGGGGGTGGGTCAGAGGGTAACGTGTCACGATGAAAGGGGTTCTGAAGAATGTGTGGACTGCGGAAATAAATAAATCAGAGCTCCTGGGCTAAGAGATCTCAAACGGAGGCGGGAGGTCGCTCTGGAGGTGACTGCAGGCAGGTCTCAGCTGAGGCCCCAGTGGCCGCAGGGGGCAGTCCTCACGCCACAGGCTCCTCGAACCGGGGACATCTGGACACCAGAAACAAACCACGAGATAAGGAGTGCAGTTAACTGTCTAATCTAGGACAGCCCAAGTTCCCAAGTATCCACCAGCTGTAAACAACTTGCCTAATGCTTATAAGGCCTGGCCTGGAAATGCCAAGGCTGGACGCAATGGGCGGCTCCCCGAGTCTGCACTCCCCAAATTGCAATTCTAAGACCCTGAACAAATGTCTTGGCTGCCTCGGCTCAGTGTGTCATTTCTCGGTTGACAATCCCACTCCAGTAGCACGCGTGAGCAGGTCTTTGCGTGGGTTGGCTTCAGCAGAGCCTGTGCCTTTCACAAGGAAGAAACAACTGAAGCCTTAATCTGAGAGATAAATGGACTCATGGGCAGAAATGATGAAAAAAAAAAAGATCAAACAAGCTAATGAATGGATGAATGAACTGTGAAAAGGAAAAGAGATTATAAGTTTTGTCAGTTGCCATTTGAATTCCAGCCAGTAAAACTAAAATGCTCTTATAAAACTGAACTGTAGCTTAACTAAAAAATTCCGATTTGCAGATTTATACTCAGAAGAAAAACAAACTTCAAAATCACTAATCTGTAAATTGGCAACATATAACAAAATAGACAAGATAATACACTTATTATGGACACGTGCCCGAAATTCAGAACAGTGGCTAGTTATTGAAATGTTTCCTTCCAAGGCGAATATCTTCAGGAGGAGAAACATAACAAATGCTATTGCTGCCACATTTAAATCTCTGTGTGGACCTACTTTATTTTTAACATAAAAAAAGGGATTGTAAACACAGGCCCCTTGTATAATCCTATGTGCTTTTCCTAAGAATAATTTAAAATGTCAGACTGGGAGACTAGGAAAGTCTCTCTGCCAGGGATTCATCAGGTGCTGAGACACACGGTATAAGACGGCTGGGCATTTTAGTAATCCTCAGCGTGGTCGATTCCATTCCCCAGTTTTATTAAACGTTTCGTCAGCAATCTGTAACATGTTACAGCTCCCTGCTCTTTAGTTTATAAACAGGTATTTATAAAAACACAGGTGGCACTGTAAAATTATAAAGACAATCAAGGGATGGAGAGAACCTTCTCGACCAAAGGGGGAAGAGTGAAATGAGACTAAGTGTCAATGGCTGAGAGATTCCAAACAGAGTCGAGAGGTTATCCTGGAGGTTATTCTTACGCATTAAGTAGATATCACCTTGTTGTTCAAGATGTAGCAGAGAGGCTGGAGGGAACTGCCTGAAAATGTAGAGCTGTGTTCCAGTAGCCATGTT
>PVIY010034969.1:0-26702 GCA_004026745.1 Myrmecophaga tridactyla
CCCCTCTGCTCTCTGCCACTCGTGCCCGCTGAGTTCCATCTACCTCTCATGCTGGATGCCAGCTGGCCCCTCACCAGCCTGCCCTGCTGCCGCACAGCTCCCCTTTCAAGTGCCCAGCCCCCAGGGGCCTCTCCCCATCCCCTCATCCCCTCCGCACCTTGGCACCCCCACAGGAAAGTCTGTAGCTCAAGCTCCCCACCCTCCTCACATCCTGCAGTATTAGCTACAATTCAGATGCTGCTGCGTTGGGGGTGGGGGGTGGGGGTGTGTGTGCGAGTATCTCCCAGAGCCCTCCCACCCCTTAGGACCCTGGTTCCCATCTGTCTTCTGGGCTCTCTCTAACACCTCTGCCCCCTTCCCCATTCCCACTCAATGCACTAACCCAGACTGGGTGGGTGGGCACCTCAATGAGGGTGCTTAGTCGGGGGCCCCAGGGGAGGGACGGTCGGTGCTCCTTTTTTCTTTGAAGCTCTTTAGGCCAGGCATCCCTCTGCCCCAGGGACTCCTTTCCCCTCTTCTTTTCTCTAATTCAGGGACTTTGGCTTGAGCCCCCTCCCACCCTCCCAGGGAGGAGTGCTCTGTTGATCTGTACCCAGCGAGCTGCCCTCCTCCTCCTCCCTTTGGCTATCGCCCACTCTTCAGGGGAGAGAGGGAGGGAGGAGGTGGCCCTCCCATGGGAGGTGAGGAGGCAAGGCTGGGGAGGGACAGAGCAGACCAGAGGGCCCTGGCTCAGGGCTGCATGTCGGCAGGGATGGATGGGTGGACATAGATGCCCCCGGAAGCCATGGGGAATGGGGCCGGGTGGGGGGAGGGGTGCCGGAGCTTCCTGCGCTTTGCACTATTGGGGCAAAAATGTCTTAAGCAGTAGGGAACCTGCCACCCCGCCCTGGCCCTCAGCCTACCACAGTCCCCACCCCCCAGCGCCCCCCACACACACATACACGTGCGCACACACGCACTTAAGGGAAGGCAAGGCTATGCTGCCCATAGGGGCACCCTGCTGCCCTCTCCGTCCAGGGGTTCCCACTGAAGCGGAGGGCCTGGAGGAGCATCTGCCCTCACCTGTGCATGTGACTGCCCTACCCCTTCTGGGCCCAAGGGCCGCCCACCCCCGCTGTCTCTGTCTGTCTCTATCCTCTCTCTCTCTCTCTCTCTCTCCTGGGGTACTGATTCTGTATTACTCCAGTCCCATAGGTCAGCCCTCTTGTACCTTCCTCCCACCCCCGGGGGCCCAGTGGAATTCCTGACCCATCTGCTGTCACCCCATCACACCATCCCCACCCCATCCTCTCCATTCCTATTCTCAGCCACGAACACGGTGGAGAAAGGGCCATAAAGAGGCTTAGCCTTTTCCAGGCATTTGGGAATCTGCCTCACCCCCTCCCCAGTCATATGAGCTGTGATGCCCCCAATCTGCCCTCTGACCCCCCGCCCCCCACTCTTGGTGATATGGGGTCTATGTCTGCAATTCTCTGTGTGAATGTGAGTGAGTGCACGTGGTGGGGGAGGAGCCAGGGAGACTCAGGAGCGCCACGCACCTGCTCTAGAGAGGCAGCTGTCCCAGTCCCTGCTGAGGAAGTGGGGGACAGGGCCCTCTCCTGGGGGCCATTGGTGCTAATGAGGGGGATGGCCTTGACATGGGTGCTTAGCAAGCCTCCCCCAGTATTGGCCCGGGGCACTAGGGCAGGAAGGGTGGGGCAGCAGGTGCAGTATTGGCGGGAAGAGGGGTTGCTGGGGTTAGGATGAGGGGGCAGGCCAGGACAAAGGGGTGCCAGAGCCATGACCACTACCCCGCCCCCACCACAACCTCTCCATCTCAGTATTCCCCCCTCCCATCACTCATAACACACATACCTCATCCAGCCTCCTCCCTGCTCAGACTTGGGGAGGGTGGGGGAGGAAAAGCCCCTATCCCTTCCCCTGGTGGCGGGCCTACAGGGCTGGGAGAGGGCAGGGCGTGTGACTTAGACACCGTCCATAAGGGGGACAGGAATTCCTGCCCTGGAAACTCCTGGGTCGGGGGGAGGGGGACACTGCCCAGAGGCGCTACTGAATGTATGAGAAGCTGGTGCTGGGGTGGAGGGAGGGGGGTTGTGGCCAGAAACAGGGAAGGAGGTAGGCCCCTTCCCCAGGGAGGGGTGGGACCGTCAGGGGTGACTTGGGGGCCTCCTACTCCTGCCCCACGTTGACAATCAGTATGTCTGTCATGTGCGATTTTTCACCCCGTTGTGTTTTGGGTCAGGATTTTAAAGAAAGATATTTTTATGGTAATTGTTGCTCGTCTATTTTACTATATATTTATGTAATAAATATATGATGAAACTAACCCCCTTGGACACCCCTCCCCCCTAGACTCGTGTGCTGTTTCCCTGTACCCTCCCATCTCTGGCAGAGTACCTGCCCCACAAACTGACCAGATGGCGAGGTGTCCCCCCAGTCTTGCAGTATTTCTGCCTCACCCCCCAAACGAGCACACACCACAGAAGCCAGCTCAGCTGTGAACTATTGGATTTGAGACAAGAACAGAACAAACCAGGGGGCTAGACAAGAAGGGAAGGGGGGAGGATTAGAAGGCGTGGTTTAAATAGGGGAGGGTGGGGAAGTTCAGTGATGGGGGAGGGAGGCAGGTATTTACAAGAAGGCTCAGGGGGCCAGAGGCTCATCTTGGAATATTTTATAACAATATAAATAAGATTCTGGTTTGCTTTTCCTTTTCGTCTCGTAAAGGAGAGAGAAGTGCAGAGTTCGATTCTGTACAAGGGGGCAGCGGCGGAAGGCCGGCCGGGCGGGTCACTGGGCGTCTACCCGGAAGGACAGCAGCTTCTCGGAATGCATGTTGTTCAGGGTCCGCAGGTCCGGCAGCTTGAGCAGCAGCTTGGTGAAGCGGGAAGTCTCCGAGGGCCGGTTCTTCAGCACCAGAGCCCGAAGGGCCCGCAGCAGCGTGTCCTGGAGCTGCTCCACCGAAGCGGAATCCTCCATGCCCGAGCGGTCTGTGGGGAAGACGACAGCAGTGAGGCAGGCTCCTCGAGCTCCTCTGACGAGGAACCGGAGGTCTCCAAGGACCTGGTGGGCCACGCAGCCTCCACCTGACACCCCTCAGAGGGCCCAGGGGGAAGGAGGAGGAAGGGGAGGGCAACCCCTTCCCCCAGGCCTCTGCCCGCAGAGCAGGACGTGCCTGAGAGCCGGGAGCATGGGCTCAGCGGGGCTGGTCACCTCCCATCCCAGAAGGCCTCTCCTTGCCTGACCAGACCAGGCATGTCCATGCTCCCTTGCTTCTTGCTTTGTAGTTTCCCTCTGCCTGGGATGCCCTTCCCCCATTCTCTGCCTGGCAACATCTTACTTGTCCTCTGAGGCCCCACTCAAGTGTCACCTCCTTTCCCAGCTCCCCCAGGCAGAAATAGTTGTCTGTGCTTCCAAAGCCCTTGGTTCATGCTTCTACTGTGACACTTATCTCACTGTTTTATAATTAGTCAGGCATGAGTCTGTCTCCCAAGCTAGACTGTGTCTTAATCATGTCTGTATCCCCAGTGCCCGGCACAGGGCCTGGCATAGAGTAGGTATTCCATAAAAGGTGTGTTGAATTGAACTGCGTCCGCCTCCTGCCCCCGGGTCAGGGGAAAGCTTGACCTACCTGCAGAGACGAGCACCACCGCGGTGAAGAGGCCCAGCTCCTCCTCGGTGAGTGCCAGGGAGTTGAGCTTCTCGCTGAAGTCGAACATGGCACTGAGCAGCTCTCCCATGCCCATGGCGCCAAGCTCCTGCAGGCTGTACGTGGTGCGGCTCAGGAACATCACCGTCTGGTCCTTCACGTTGAACAGCGACGCAAAGCGCACCATCAGCACCTGGAGGGTTGGGACAGTCATCCTGGGTGTGGTGGGAGGAGCACTTGCCAAACCACCCCCAAAATTGCAGGGGAGTTGAGTCGTGCTGCTTTAGACTTCTCAGGAAAGAGTGGAGACAGTTTTGTTATGGGTAGTGGGGAGGGAGGGAGGCCAGGTAGAACCTCCCGCTGGCCTTGGTGTCCAGTAGGCCTGGATCTGAGCCTCAACTTTGACCTTGGGCAAGGCATTGCACCACAGTCAGTTTGTTCATATCGAGAATACAGGTAGCAGTGTACTTGAAGGCATTAGTTTGATGTAATGGGTTGTGATTAAGCTTCAGTTGAGATAGCAAAGGTCCCAGCCATCCAGAGGCAGCAGTGGAAGGGATTCTGCCTCTCCCATAACAGAGAGATACTGGTGTTCCAAAGCCCTTAACGCCCCTGCCCACCCCAGACATCTAGGTTCTCTATTTCCTTCCCAAAGTCAAGAGCAGCGAGTACGAAAGATCACTCACCTCAAAGGTGCCAGCCTTAAGCAGGGTGACCTGATCATGCTGAGAAAGGTCACGGAAGCCAGGGATGTGCTTGGCAAACTCTACCACCTCCCGCACAGCGGGCGTGAAACTCATAGAGAAATCCTCCCAGATCTCCTGCACGGTTCTCCCACTGCGTCCATGAGGGTACATGTTCATGGGGCATGCCTGGAGGAGGAGATGGGTTTGGGAAGGGGATATTAACCAGGCTGGCTCAAATAGGCTCTTTACGGAGCTGGGCCCCACATTCTGCCTAAGCTAGGAGCGGGGGCCCTGGAGGATGGATCTTTCAGGTAAAGTAGCAACAGGTGCCAGGTGGAGATCAGGGATTCCCAGCCAGGCTCTGACCACAGGGTAGGGCATCCTCCCATGGGAAGAGGATATCCCCAGACTTAGCCTTCAGCCAAACCCAGCTGCCCAGCTGCCCTGAGTCAAGTCCATTCTTCCAGGCCCCTTGCCCACTTCACCCCCAGTGTCCTCACCAGCAGAACGTTCTTGGAGTTGCCCTGTGGCAGACTGTTGGCAGGCGCCTCATTCTCTGGGACTGGGTACACATGGGTGGGGCATAGACGGTGCCCATTGCTGTTGGGCTGATGGCAGCTGTGGTGGGCATGGCCAGGGTGCCAGGCAGGAGGATAAGAGGACGGGGCCTGACGTAGACCATTCAGGGCCTCATTATGACGCTGGGTGGCCATGGCATTGTTGTCATTGGGGACAGGTGGGCAGCCCTGGCTTTCCCAGCGATGTGGGGTCGTGGCCAGAGGGCTGCCTGATGCATGGTTGGCATTGAGGTTGCCAGGTGAGGTGCCCAGCTTGTCATGAGCATAGGTGAAGATCTCTCGGTGGGCCCGGGCCACCTGGGATATCACATCCTCCACTGTGGGCTCCGGGCTAGGGGATCGAGGAGGCGTCAGCTGTTGTGGGAACTGGGAAAAGCCCACTAGGGGTGAGGAGGCTGGAGCTGAGGGTGGCGAGGGGCCCATGGGGCCTGGGGTGGGGTGCTGAGTGGGTGAGGTCTCCAGCAGGCACTGGCTGCTCAATTGGTTGTTGGCCAGATTCATGGCACTCTGCATCTCAGCGAGCATCCGCTGCTTCTCTCGTTTGGGGATGCGCCCAAAACGCACAGCTGTGGCAGGATGAGAGCAGTGTCAGGAAGTTCTCATACATACCTGCATGCTTCTCTTCCTTCCTTCCTCCTGTAAGGGCAAGACCCTGAAGGCCTGGGGTTTCACAGCAAAAAACTAAAAGCAGCAAGTTCATGCCCATTGAGAGAGTTTTCTAGGTAGGGGATTGGAGTAGGGGGTGACCAGAGGGACCAATGGGAAAGAAATGAGTGTTTACCCAGGAGAATGAAGTATGGGCATCCCTTATACAAATGAGGTTCACAATATGATATGCCTCAGTTTATGATTTCTTTTAAGGAGGAATAAATACAGGAACTTTGGGTAGAAGGAGGTGGGCAGGTGTGGGGATGCTTGTGGGGCAACGGTGCTGCCTCACCATCTCGAGACATGCCCACAGAGAGACACTTCTTGAAGCGACACTGCTGGCAGCGGTTGCGGTTGATGCGGACAATGGAGCAGTTCTCATTTTTCAGGCACTTTTTGTACTGGATGTTCTGCTGGATGCTCCGACGGAAAAAGCCCTGTAGGGCAGGGGCAGTTATTGAACACCTCCACTTTGGTAGAGCATACCTGTCCTAGGGGGTAAGGGGTCACCTGCCCCAGCCCTACCCCTAACCCACCTCACCTTGCAGCCCTCACAGGCATGCACACCATAGTGGAAGCCAGAGGCAACATCCCCACACACCTTACACAGTAGCACCATGCCATTCAGCTCTGTGGAAAGACAGGGGCAGAGGGTGAACGGAGGGCTGCCTGAATGGCCAAAGACATGGGTCCTCCTGGGCTCAAGATTCTGAGGGAAAAGTTGAGGAGGAGCTCCAGGATCTAGGGGGAACTCAAATGGCCATGCTGGGCTGGAGAGGGGCTGCTGCAGCTTGAGAAACCTCTAAGGCCAAGACAGGCTCTGGGAATAAGTGTGCAACTTGAAAACCACATCCCAACCTAGCCTGAGCCTGTTCCTTCCCCAAATCAGCTGGACAATTACTCACTGGTGATGTTACTGGTGCTCTTGCTGGGGGACACTCGGCTGCTGTCCTCCATGGCCACTTGTAGACCCGCTGGGGGACTCCCATTATAAAAGGAGGAGGAGGAGGAGGAGGAGGAAGATGAGGAAGAAGAAGGGGAGCCATCTTCACTCAGACTGGGTGGAACACTCCCAAAGGAGCGAGCCGGGTCCTGGGTGAAGGAGCCAGTGGGTGATGGTGGAAAGTAGGCAGGGCAGCCTTGGGTCAAAGACTGGAAGCTGCCATTGGAGCTGTCACTGTAGAGGGACTCCGGGCTAGTGCGGCTTGGGGAGGAGCCACTGGAGCCGATGTAGGTGATGACACCACCTGGCAAAAGAATGCAAGGGAAGGGGTGTCAGCCACCATGCCTTTGGTCCTAGGGCACCACCCTGCTCATCCCCACCTGCCTCTCCAAAACACTGCTGGGCTCTCAGGAGTTAAACATGTTGGAGCAGCTAATCTTGGAGTCCCCAGAAGAGCCACAATAAGCAAGTCCCCAACACACACTAGATATATGTCAACCAACACCCATGATCCTCTGAAGGACACTACTCAGTTTCTGCTTTGGGTGTGAGGCCCCTCCCTGGAGGCGTGGCCCCTGTGGGCATCTCACACACATACACCCCTGTGCTCTGGAGGCCTTCCTCTGGAATATCGACCGCAGCTAATGGTTTAGTTGCCAGTGGCAAAGCTAGGGTTGGGATGAGCCGCTGAGACTCATTCACAGTGACCAGTCCTCAAACAAACAAAAAATAGCTGCTGATTTTAATACCAAGACCATTCCAGAAATGAAACCACAAGGAAACAGCTAGCCAGCAGTGAGAAGACTGGAGGTCTTACAGGAGGGATGGAAAACCCAGTCAGTCACTACCCTCCCAAATTGGGAGGCATATTCTCCAAAGATACTGAAGGGAAAAACCTGCCCAGTCTAGTGTTCCTGGCCTTCAAGATAGAGGGGTCAGAGTGGACTCTACATCCGAGTCCAAGAAGGACTTAACAGTACAAACAGAAGATAGAAACAAAGTACAAATTGTCCAGCCTAGGGTGCTGGAATTCCCCCTTCCAGATCTCTTAGCCGGTGACAAGGACCTTGGCCCTCTGGCTACTCAGGGACTTTGGCCAACCAGGTGGCTGTTGTTCCTGTGGTATTTGCAGGAAAAAAAGTTGACCGGCCTGCCACACCTTTGCCAAGGACCTAGCTTGGCCTGCAATGGGCGGGGTGGGAGAAGAGAGGATCCTAGGACACGTGTGAGCTGACACATGCCATGCTACTGTGTCTACAGAAGCACATGTCTCGCTCACCCACTGACACACACTCAGCTGGGCAGGGATGGCCCTAAAATAGCTCAAGGTTGGTCAGGGTGAATCCAACTCCCTCTAAAATAGTTGCACAAAAGATCAGCTCCTACAGCTTCGAACCTGGGGTGGAGGGGTGGAATATTTATTGGCAGTAAATGAACTTGATCGATTTCACCTACTGGCAAAAAAGGGGAGTGAGAACCTTATCCAAAGAGACTTCTGACCTGGAAGTGAGGGGCATACTCAGAAGTAGTTCTAGATCTATTACTAACTTGCTGTATGACCCCGAGGAAGTCAATTGCCCTCTCTGGGTCTCAGTTTTCCTCTCTCTGGGGCGTGGGGGGAGTAAGATGAAAGAGACCTAAGATCCTTTCAGCCATGATTCTGGGATGGAGTTGTTTCGGGGAGGTCGTTCGGAGGCAAACTGCTTATTGTTTGGTGGGGGTGGGGAGAAGAGAGTGCTTGCAGGACTGAGGACAGAGACGCGTGGGGAACAGTAAAATTCTGGAATGTGGAGAAGCTGAGTCTAAAGGCAGTAAGCGAAGCAGGTGCAAACAGATGAATAAAGGAGTGAAGGGAAGGATAGCTAACTGTGAAGCCTCTATGGGGTGTATAAACATGAGGCCACAAAAGGTCAGGGATGGCTCCATCTTACTCTGCCTCGGAGACTGGGAAGGGATGGGCGCGCGGACAGGAAAAGGAGGCAGGCGGGGGCGGTGAGTCAGCTCAGCTTCACCCAGATCTCGGCGGGGCGGGGCGGGGCGGGGCGGGAGCCGGGCCCTCAGCCGGCCTCACGTCCCGGCTCCACGTGTGCCTCTCGCACGTGGCTCCCCAACGAGGAACCCCGGAACTCTAGGCCCCGCCCTCTCCGCTTCCCGTCAGTTGAGAGCAGAAGGCCCGCCCCCGCCCCACCCCTCCGCGGTGGCCGGGTGGTGGGCTGGACCGGAACAGTAGTTGGGTCGGGACTACCCCAGACGGGCAGAGAAGGGAACACGCGTTGCCGGGACGACTGGAGGGGCGGAGCTCATTATGTAACCGGGCCGAGAGGCAACGACCAATGGGGTGGCGGCCGAGGCTTCTGCTGAATGAAAACAAACGCAGCACGTGGGCCCGGCTCCGCGGCCATGTGAGCCCTCCCGGGAGCCAGGGCGCAGTGGTGCTCGCACCACTCTCTGGGCTCCTCAAACGTCGCTCCCTACTGGCACTGAGGATTCTCCGGAGAGATCCGGCCCGCTCTCCCCGCCCCTCCCGCTCAGGGCCCCGACTGCCCCAATGCGTCTCAGATTCCCGCGAGCCTGCGGGAATTAAACGGGCAAGGGAGGAGAGAGAGGGTTTCTTTTTCTAAGAAGGCCAGGAATGCCACAGCTACGGGTGGACAGATGGGGGCGTTATGGGGCACTACTTCAAAGCTCTCAGTCCCCTTCAACTGTTCCTCGCACAAGTACCCTCTCTCCATTTCCTCCAGCACGGGTCTTTCCTCTAATTCGGGTCCTTCAGACTCAAGGAAGCTTTGGGACCCTGCGGGGGGTGGCGGTGGGGATCTTAGAGCGCATTCCCAGCTGAACAACCCGCTCTGGAAATCCCACCCTATAGCACCTCAGCACACTAACGAGTCCCGGCAGAGCAAGTCCCCAGGTCCTTATAAAGTTCCTCTTGTTATAAGGCGTAAATGGAGTTGGGAAGACAGTGACAGACCAAGGGTGATGATAGTAAAGGAATCAACAGTACCTGTGTTGTTGTTGGAATCCAGGGTCGTCATGTCTTCACCGGCTGAGCGCGGTCATTCAAACTGGACCTTGACGCAAACTGGAGGCTGCGATAGCCGCTGTCGCCCCCTGGGCACCGGTTGAGGGCGGGGAGTGGACCCCGCAGCTCACAAGCAGGATCCGGGGCACTCTGCAACAAGGTCTTGGGGAGACCGAACTGCAGCCCTGCAGAAGGGGAGGACGCTGTGGCAAGGGAGGTCTGCTTTGCATGGGAAGAGCAGACAGAGAGTGCGGGGAGGGGGGTGGAAGCTAGCCAGTGGTTCTGGCTAGAAGGTAGCAGGAAAGGTCGGGTCTCTGCAGTGTACCAAGAGCCACTGCCTGAAGGCTCCGCAGCGCGGCAGCGTAGAGAATCTGGAGCTCCAGGTGCGCAAAAGTCCCAAGGGGAAAGAGGTTGCAGCCAGGAAGTAAGTAGGTGATGGAGGAAAAAAGGGGCACCCAAGCGCAAAGAGGAGAGACGTGTGCCCTGCTACGTTCCCTCAGCAGCAATATTTCACTCTGCCAATCTCAGCCGCCTTTTGCCCAAGTCGCTTTCCCTGGGACATCGGGCTCTGCGCAGGCGCCAGCAACCCCGGGTTCCCGGGCCGCACGCGGCACTGTAGAAGGTACCATGTGATCCCAGGGAGCGCCTCGTGCCCCAGTGACACACTTTTCCAGCAGCAGGCACGTTGAGCTCCGTGCGCGTGCGCAACGCCGAGGCTGTCGGGATTTGTAGTCCACTGAGGAAACGGCGCGTCTGCGTATATTTCCCCCTTTCTGCTTTGCAGAAGCTCCTTCTGGGATCGGGGAAGTGTTGCGGGTGGGGTGAGGTGCCCTGAATAGTCAGAGTGGCGTGTTTGGAAAGACTGTGTGGCAGGGGCATGTGAATTCCTGGGGAATGACTGGCAATCTTGGCTGCTCCCTGGGAGATCAAAGCTAGCAGGCCCTTTCTGCAAACCTTGCAAACGTGAGGGCTTCACGTGATTGCAGAACTGACCTCAGCCTGAGGTTACTGTTGACACGGGAAAGGCAACATCAGGGGAGGGAGGTTTCGCCGGAGTCAGGAGCTTACCCTGCCTTCTGCTCCAGGGACTAAGTCCTGAGACCAAAGGAAAATGTGACCCCTTTTCCCTTTTATGCCCCTTAGGGAGAACACCCCCAGGAAAAGGAGCTGCCATGTGGGTGGGGATGTCCCTGGGGACTCCCTGTTTGCTTGTATGATACCACCCCACCCACTTGAGGTGACTTTGGGGTGAGTCATTTCCCTTTGTCTGGGAAGAAAAAGGACAAGGGAGAACTGTGTGGTGAAAGTGTTATGAGTTCCTAAATGAATGGGACCAGAGGTGAGGCAGGGGCCTAGAATAGCACCCCTACTCCCTACCACCCTCTGTGCTTCAGGGTAGTATGTGGATTCCACAGAAAGTCATGACTCAGAGAGAACTTGATGATCATGGTAACACTCCCTCTATTGATGAGGAAAATGAAACTTAGAAGTGACTGACCCAAGGCCAGATATCTATTGCTAATTTCATCTGACCACCCTAATATCAGGGAGATGGGCAAATGAGCAAGGGGAACACCAGGCAAGGGATTTGTTGTTGTTGTTTTCTCACGAAAGGGATTTGAAATGGCCAGTATCTTGCTTAGAGCAGCAGTTGCCCCATTAGTAAAAACAGGTCTCAAGTTGAGGCCTCAACTGTGAAAGGACTTGGGTTGGAGGGACAGATGGGAGCTTGCTCTCTAAGCAGCTGAGTGAACCAGAGCCACCTGCTGCTTCCTGCTAATTCTTCCTTGGCCCCAGTACTTCTGGGGAGGGTTTTCTACACATAGGAGCCCTTCACTTGTTCACAGCCAATCCTGGGGCAGGACTGATGAATATAGAGAAACATGATAATCACCAAAGAGGTGGCAAAAAGGAGGGATGTGGGGACCAGGGAAGGAATAAGCTGAATAGTGGAAGGCACTTCTGAGAGGACAGTGAGGTTAATCAAAGGGAGGTAGCTGGACTGCTGACTCCCTAGAATGAGCTCCCTGGAATGGGCTGGTCTTTAGCTTTATTCCCTGCCCCCAAGAAAGTGGGGGAGAAAGGGCAGTGGGCTTTTCCATCCTGCCTGCTGGACTTTGGCCCAGAGCTGGGAAGCTACAACAGAGTATGGGAGGAGCTGGGAGGGGCTAGGACAAACAAGGGGAGAGGCTTTTCAGGAAAACTCAGCTCTGAACCAGCTTCCATCTCCGCTTGCCAAGCTCTAGAGAGAAAGCTGGGAGGTGAATGCCCTGACATTGCCTACCCTCTGTGCTCTTGCTGACTCTTCCTCACAGCCAGGACCTGGACTCAGCAACCTGGACGAGGCGTGACCTCAGGTTCCCCACCAGCCCTGGCACCACCACTGGCACATTCCCTTTAGTGGTCCTGGATCATCCACAAGACCCATAGCTGTGTTATGCCTGTGGTGGTCCTGCCCACCCCCTGTTCCACTTGCTCCATATTTATTCCTATAGACACATATGGAAAGAACCAGGGGTCAAGAGTCTCTCCCTGAGTTTTGCAGCCATTGAGGAGGAGGGAGCAGAGGCAGTGAAAGCTGAAATCCAGTCTGCCTGACTCTACTCTTGGCAAGAGGCTGGGTTGTTTTGCAGTCTGTGTGTGCTGTGCAGGCTGAGGCTGGGAAAGAGATGGCAAAGGAGGGGGTTACCTCTGCTCTCTCCTTTCTCTGCACATCTAATAGGGTTCCTCCTTTTCTCCCTAACAAAGAAGAAACTTTGGAGTTTTCCTTCCACAACGGGAAAGAAGGATACAGAAGAATGAAGAGGCAAGGCTCTCCCTTGGTTCCAGAGGCTTCTAGTCCATCCACCCTGCTCCTCTCTCCTCCAGAAGCTTCTTGAAGAAGGGCAGAGGCTGTAGGACCCAAAGCCACAAAGGGGGTTAGGGGAGGGGGAAGCTAGGGTGTCTGGCCTTTGAGGACCAGGAGTACAATCAATCTTTCACCTCTCCTTCACCTCAACTTTGACCTTAAGGCAACAGCACATGACAACATAACCCTCCCTCCCCCACCAGCTTGGAATCCCAATTTACTTCTTCACACATACACACACTACCCCCCACACACACAACCCTCTCTCTCTCTCTTCCTCCCATAGATTCAGCCTGAAACGGGACTGGACGCTTAACAAACAATGCTCAGATTGCATCTATATGGAATGGATGCAAGGCACAGCACTGGCTCCGTGTTGCAGCCACTTCCACTCACATTCCTCAGAGTCTGGGATTCTGGGGACTGATCTCACCATCTAGGGGCAGAGTTGGATTCTGTGTGTGTGTATGTAGTTTGTCTTTTTTTCCCCTTCAAGTATGTCTTTAATTCTCTTGGAATTAAAAGGAGAACAGAAGAAATAGAGGAAGGAAAAGGGTTTGAAAGTTTTGAGCTCCAGTCAGAGAGAGAGAGAGAGAGAGAGAGAGAGAGAGAGTGTGTGTGTGTGTGTGTGTGAGAGAGAGAGAGAGAGAGGGAGAGATGGTATGATTGTGTATGCAAAACTGCATGTGCGAGTACATAAGTGTGAATGGCATGAGTATGTGTGTGGGTTTGAGCTAAATCTATACTCCTTGCCAGCAGGTTGTTCTGGGTAGCAGGGCAACACCCTGTGTAAATCCTGGGTGGCCTGAATCTTGGGCAGACTGCTTGACTGACTGACTGACTGAGGGTGGGTCCTTGCTGAAAACCAGGTCAGGCTTCGGTTGGTGCCTTCCCATCCCCCTCCTTTCTTACCAAGTAAACCACTTCTTAGGATAAAAACCTGCCTGCCCAGGTGATGCAAACCTGGGACAGAAATCTTGGGCATGTCCCAGAACCAGGTGACCAGCCATGTGCCCAGGAGAGACCCATTCTCTACCCTCCTTTATCCTTTTCCTGTTCTCTGAAAGGCCAGCTAACTTTTCCTCACCCTCCCGAAGCCCTGATGTCTTGGAGAGAATTTCAAGAAGGTGCCACAGGAGAGATAAAGTCTGAGTTAACTTGTTATTTGGGAGAGTTGGAGAAGGAAAGTGTGAGGCATGACCCAGGACTGGGTTCCACAGATGTGTTTTGCCTTGTATTCTATCTTTACCTCACTCACAAACTCCTTACAAGGAAAGGAAATAATATGTATTAAAAACCAGTTGTGAGCCAGACACTATGTTAAGTGCTTTACACACATCATCTTATTTAATATCCACAACGCTATGCTGTAGGTCTCATTCTTACTTTCGAGTTAGGGAAACTGAGACAGAGGTCTACTAACTTGCCCAGGATGCTACAGAGACTAGGCAATGTGTCTTGAGCTGTTATTTGCTTAAGATGGAGAAGATGCCACACTGAAGAATAGTGGGGGCTAATGGAGATGACTGAAGGGGCTAGACCTCCCCAGCTCTCCTTTGGAACTACTACTACCACTGTCACAGTGAAAGTGACAGTGTTAAGGATTCGACCCAGTCCTGAGGTTAAAACTGCACTAGCAGCACTGCGCTCCCCAGAGAGAATGTTTACTCCAGGGGATGTCTGAGCACCAAGCCCAGTCTGTTTTTTCCCAAGCAATGATGTTGTTTGGAAGTGAGGGACCAAAGCCTGAAGGACCCCTGACTCCTGCTCCACAAGAACCTCCACTTTCCAGAACCTGTCATCAATCCAGCCCCATTTCCTCATTTGCTCTTCTCCTCACTCTTTCCTCTCTCCTACATTAACCTCTTCTAGATATAATGGTAGAAGGGGAGTAGAATAGGGTTAAGACGCGCGCGCGCACACACACACACACACGCAAACAAAAACACTTCTGCATAGACCACTGCAGAGGTGAGTAACTGAAGCAAGCATCTGAATTCTCTTCTGTGCCCAATCTCCTGACTTTGGAGTCTGCTGCTAGTGATGAGGGGAGAGGGGCAGCCAGGATCCTTTAAAGAACCCATTAAAGACTCTCTGCTTCTGTCTTGTCAAGGATCTTGGTGCTTCCTTCCAGGGGATATACTAAGAATGGATTAGTTGAGAGTGTGAAAACCCATCAAGGACGGACATAAATTGCACAAAAAGCCCTAAGGAGACAACATTCTGATTCCCCAGTGAATTGTTTGAGCAATGTGCACCTTTAAAACCAGGCCTTCCTAAAGCCACTGTCCTGGATGAGTGCTTCTTCAGCATAAGCTTTCGGGAACCCAAAGGAAGGTTTCTCCTCTCAGAGGCCAGGATCCCACTCACATCACAGAATTCTGGAGCTACCATGGACTATCCTTGGTAATGGAAGTCTAAGTCCTAGCTTCCCGTCTTTCTGGCATGGGCTCACTCCTCTTGGATTGGGGGAGGAGGCGGTGGCCTCTAGGACATGCTATCCTGAGTCCATCTGTCCAACTTTGCTGTGGTGGTAACGGATTCCAGGATCTGGCACCTGCCCATTGGCTGCCCTGAGATTCTGTAGGACTGAGATACAGAGGAATAAGTGGGCAGGGGTGGGGGTTTAAGGAAGTGTCTGTGTGCCTGTCTCTGTCTCTACTCTTTACCCCAAACCCTAACTTGACCCCTCTTTATATCCAATGTTTACCCATTCCTGGGGCCTCTGCTGATCTCCAGGAAGCTGCCTGGAGCAGCCAGAGGCTCATGACAGTCCTCGTGAGCAGTATGGACCTCGGAGGAGCCAGAGCCTGGGCAAGCATTAGGGGCCTTGTGTAGCTTCTGGGAGGCTTACATAAACACTGGCTGTGATGGGAGGGAAAGGGGGGTACGATGGGCTGCCCAGGAAAAAAGCAACCCCCCCCCCTCCAGCTCAGCCTGAGTGGAAAGAAGGAAAAGGCTTATTTTCCCCTCCTCCCACTCTTCTCCCCTGGTCTGCAGCTGTTAGTTGGACTGGAAAGACTGCGGTATCTTGGTGGATGGGGGGACCTAGGAAGGAGAGAGAGGATGCGACTTCACAAATTTGGGCTCCCTCCCCTTCCAAATTGGGGAAGGGGGGAAGCAATTTGCCAAAGAGATTTTCAATGCCACTTGAAGGAGCTTTGGCTCATTAGAATGCGCAGTTTGCACCCTGGAAAAAAAAATTTGTGCTGGTTGCAAAAATGCAGACGTGTGTAGGGGTCCAGCAGAGATTAAAAAAAAAAAAAGCGCTAGCTCTGCAATGCAGGATCTGCAAAGTTTTGGTGTGATGAGGAAATGTGGGTCGTGCTCATTTCATTTGCTTGTTCCTGCTAACCTACTGTCCGCCTGACTTCAGCACAGTCACATCCCAGCAAGAGGCACTGCCACTCAGAAATGGGGTCATGGGGGGAGGGGGCGGAGCAGAGGGCTGAAAGTGGGGGGTCTGGGGACGGAATGCTGAGAGAAGGACCCATGGGGCTTGGAAGGCCAGGCAGGTAGGAGATGTTTCAATAGGGGATGGAAGCTGAGCTTGTTTTTCATGCCCAAGTTTGATCTCCAGCTGGACAAGGGTTAGTGTGAAGACCTTCCAAATCTCCCCCAGCCCAGAAGACAACAACTCATCAGCTCATTCCCATCCCTAATAGGCAGGGAACCTTCCCTTTCCTGTCCATTAACCCCTGCTACCAGACCACTGCTACAGAGAGAACCCTTGCTGCATGTCCCCAGCCCTGAACATCCCTGAACTCTCCTTGTTCCAGTTATGAGATGGGCACTGGCTGCATCTGTGTGTGACATCCTCCATCCTAGAAAGAGGGGAGCTGGCAGTCTGATTTGGGGTCCCAGGAAGCAGAGAAGTCACATCTTCGCTCTGGTCTGACATCAGCGCATCCACACAAGGGCTGGGCTGGCCATTCTGGGCTCATGGTTTGGGGAGGCCCTTTGTTCATTTGGGGACTTAGGGCTGTGGATTGGTGTAAATGCCAAGGGGCTGCCTGGGAAGGGAGTAAGCCTTGGGAAACCATGTTTCCTTCCTGGGTGTTTGCCCCACTCGTGGCTCAGAAGAGACAAAGGATAAAGAGCCAAGTGATAAGGAGAACCAGCCCAGTGCCCTTTTATTCTTTTCTCAGCTTTCCTCCTATTTCCCCGGCCAGTGGAGGACAGCCGAGTGTTTGCACCAGCTCTGGGGCTCACGTGGGCTGCTGGGGTCACATGGCCTGGGCATGTGCAGCCTGCTCCATTTCTACCACAACAACTCGCTCATAAACAGCCCGGCTGCTGCGGCGGTGGCTGCGGAGACATGTGCAAGTGAGGGGGTGGGGCACGTGGCCCTGCCCGAGCCAAGGGAAGGCGCTCGCTCAGCACTGCCTCTTCCCCTCCCCAACACTGGTGCTGCCTTGCCACAGGAAATTCCTAGTGCTCTGATGCTACTGCAAAACATGTTTTTGGGAAGTGACTTTCAATATGGATGGAGTCAACAGACTAATTTAAAAAGAGGTAGAATGGATAATTTGTCCAAGATCAATTTATGCTTGTCTTTGCCCTATCTTTCTTACTTGCATCTTCTCACTCTGCTTAGAGACTCCCTGTACATGTTAGGGGTATCGGGGTCGGGGCAGGGGGTTGGGGAGGGCCAAGCAAGAGTCGTGTTCACCGTTCTTAACTGTTTCTTCCTCCTAAACTATGTAAAGTTGGAGCCAACCAGGTCTGCAAGGTGAGTTGGGGTGAGGGGTAAGGTGCTCTAAAACAGCGGTTCTCAAGATGTGTTCCCAGGATCAGCAGACATTACTATCACCTGAAAACTGTTAGAAATGCAAATTCTCAGGCCCTACCCCAGGCGGATTGCATCAGAAACTCCGAGGGTAGAGCCTCGCAATCTGAGATGTAATAAACCTTCCAGGTGATTCTGGTGGATCCTGAAATCTGAGAACTATGGCTTTAGGGCTTCTTACTTAGTTGTCAGTTCAGTAGGAAAACCTAGCCCAGGATCTGCAGCAGTGGCCACCCTCCCCCTTTGTGTTCCTTCATCTCAAAGTTTAGTCAGAGAGTGTTACCAGATTCAGTTTGACTCCGCATAAAAAGCATTTATGGAGTGCCACTGTGTGAAAAGATCTCAGGAAATGAGGGCAAATGGCGTAGCAGTAGTGGGAGGATGAGTAGCTGAGATTTCAAAAGTAAGGGGAAGGTACTGGGAGAAGAATGAAGAGAGAAGGCTAAGATTATTATTGTTCATCCTTCTTCCATCTTACGTACTTTTTTTTCTTGTCCTGAAGCTCCCATTAGAACAATTGTTTGTGGTTTAAATTGTTTTGAGGCTGGAGGTAGAAATTGGTCCCTTGACTACTTTTGCTGGCCACAGGGACTCTCCATGTGTAACTAAAAGAATATGAGCACCACACATACATGCACAAACACATACTCCTTGGTGTCTCAGAAAAAGGGGTAGGGAGAGCCAAGAAAAGGAATAAGATCCCAGAGGGTTGGAAGTACCCAGGGCAAAATGAGTTTTACAGAAAACAAGCAGGGAAAGTCTTTCAATACTGGAGGGTGGGACAACCCTTGGCCTATTCCAGCTTCCTGAGACCCAGAAACCAGGGGAAGCAAGGGGTCCCTAACGCAAGTCACAAAGGCTCCTGAGAGTGAAACTTGAGTTGGGAAGACGACTGGAGAATAGGGGGTGGACACCAAATCCAAAGGGTTTCCTTATAGAGGCAATAAGAGAAAATATGGGACAGGGATGGAGCTGTGCCCCAGCTCCTCTCCTCTGGCCATCCCTCCCTCCTCTATTCCTACCCCTGGGCAAGGAGCCACTCTAGAGACTGTCCTTCACCATGCTAAGTCTGACCTCTCTCATTCTTTTTTTTTTGAGGAATATCCTTCTGATTCTCATAGAGTCTTTTCTCTTGCTTCTCTGTAAAGCTTCCTCTCTGTCCCTGAAATGCACTGGGCTCAAGTTGCAGACAGCCCTGCAGGCTCAGCTGCAGTGACCTACATGGGTTCTCCCCACTAAGCCTCGGTTGTGGGGGCTGAAGTTCAAGATAGGAACTTGGGAATCTGGCACAGGTCAATGGATGATGACGTCAGGCAGACAAACTGCAAAAGTGGCACTGAGGGACCTAGAGGTAGGAAGGCCCCACAGGAGTGAGCTCTCACTTCACCATTTGAGTCCCTCTTATGGTCAATAACAGAAGACTTTCCTCTCCCGAATGCAAAAACATTTCTGAACAGTGACCTTTTGGAGAGGAGCCAGAGGTTCCCTGCAGGCCTGGCCTCTATTTATTAGATTTGGGCATGGTTTCTGCCTGCTCCCCATTCTTGTGGAATCATTGCAGTCCTGCTGCAGCTGATGAGAAAGATTTTATTGGCCTTGATGTGGTCCAGAAGTTCAGATTTTGGATGATTTATTTCAGGAAATGGAGGCTGACTAGAAGTCAGATATGCAGAAATCCAGTCCCAGGCTTTACTGTGCAGAGTCTCATGTACTTTTTTATACACAAGTTTATCTTGGACTCTAAGAAGCATCCAGTTTTAGGGGCTCAGCACTCCCCCAGAGCTGAATAACCATTTACAAACCCCTTACCTCAGGACCCTGGCAGCTGAATCCCTCCTTCCAGCTATTCTAGGCTTTCTGGAGCAAAGGAAGGCAGGTTCTGAAGTGGGTTGTTTTCCCTCTCTCCCACTATAAACCACAATGTTTTACGATTTCCACCACCAACAGATTGTGGATGTTTTGTCCTGGCAAGGAAATACTATTGGGGGTGGGGGGGCGGGTGTGAGTTAGGTGGTGGTGACAGAGAGCAATAGATGAGGCTTTTGCTTAACAGAGAGAGAGTGCACGCAGGCCTGTGGGTCTGGGTGGCTGTCCTGGCCAAAGGGTTTCCCCCCTTAGGACTCTGACAGGCTGGGGGATGGTGGTGGTGTTCTGACTACAGCCACGGGGGAGGGGAAGGAAGCACTCAGGGGAGGAAATGACCACTGAGAAGGGGGTAAGCATTAGAGGCCGGGAGCTAGTTCCATAAGGCCCTTTTAAAGAGAAGGGCTGAGGCCGGATGCCTTCCCAACGGACATGTGAAGGGTCTGCAGGCTCACATTTATGTGTGTGGTATGCCTTCGGGTCAGCCTCTCTGCTCAGGGTCATCCCAGATGTCCCAAATTGTCCTCCTCTGGCAACACCTCTCTCTCCCCCACCCTCCCTCCTTTTCTCTGGGTCTGTGGTTGAGCTCGGGAGCCCCTAAGTGGTTAAAGGAGGGAACTGCAGCTGGGCTGGGGGAGGAGCCCATCTGGTGTCTCTCTGGCCTGCCCACTCTGCCCCTCCCTTTTCCTCCCCCAAGGCCCTGGACTCTGGAAATAGTACATGGTAATGGGAGCGCTGACAGATGCTGAGTTATAGGACAGCAAGTGTCTCAGCCAGAGTACTCAGCATTCTAGCTTGATCGCTTTGGGGCTGTTCCCTTGAAAGTAGATGCCCCAAGATTCTTCTCATTCCGTCCTGTCCCACACATTGCTTGTTAACGTTCCCCTGAGTAGCAGACTTCTTGGCTACACTGACATCCCCCTCCTTGGGCCCAGGGCTTGTAGCTCTTGGGCCATCGACTACTCATGACCCCTATGACCTTGGAGGGACAAATAGCCCCGTGTTAATTCTGTATGGCTCCTGATTTTAAATTTACCCTTCCCAATGCACACTACTTAGATCTACCCCTCCTTCTCTGAGCACTGTCCAATGAACAACTCTTTGCCCCAGTCAGCCTCCAACCGCATACGTTTCATCACCCCAATTCCCCCACTCAACCTCTCAATCCCACATCTCATGTTGGGGAAAGGGTGAGATGGAAAATGGACAAAGCCTAGGTCAAATTTTTCCCAAGGAAACCAGTGCCTTCTGTTTGGATTTACTTGACTTATTGTCTAGCTTTCTCCAGTCAGTCTTTGTTCTGTGTGCCAAGTGTTCCCACCGGACCAATTCTTGCTGTCCTGCCCACTCACTTCCCCTTCCCCACATCATGATCTCCTGAGACTCTTCCAACCCTGGGCAAATGTTCCCTATATGCTGGGAGAGGGAGAGATACTGTTTTGGAAACAAATTATGTCAGTTTGAGAAGTCTGAACCCATGGTGAGAAACTGCTTCCAGAGTACTGGGGAAGGGGAGCCAGGTAGAGGAAGCAAGAAGCAAAACACTCGCCCTAGGAGAGAAGCCCTGTTCCCATCATCCAGTCCATAATTAAGGGAACTCTTAGCTCTTGTCTTGTATCAGAGGCTGTCATACAGCTCTGCCAACATCATGATGTACTCTAGGGAAATGGAGCTTCCAAATTTTATCCAAGCCACCCCGAGAGTAGTTCCCTTTGATGATGTCCCTTCTCTTGAATTTGAATTTGTATAATCCTTGTAAATATTAACCAAGGAGCTATGTGGATCTGAAATCATTTTAAAAAGCAGAGGTAACTACAGCCCTTGATCAACTTTCCTCCCCAACTCAGGTTGCTGCTCCACATTCACCCTGAAGGGGGCACTTTTGTTCAGTCCTTAGTTGGTGCCTGCCAAAAGGGGGCCCCAGGAAGGAAACATAACAATTAGTCACGTGTTCGGGGGGCGGGAAGAGCCTCTCGCAGGGGGTGCTGGGATAGGGAAGGGAGGTCCACGTGGAGTGGGCGGAGCCCGCTGAAAGTTTTGGCGGGGCTGCAGAAAAATATCCAAATTTGAGTTGTGATTTTACTGAAAAAATAAATAGAAGTCAGCGAGGAGGGTGTGTCCTGTCCTCAGAGAGGCCCCTGCAGAGGGGAGAAGGGGAGCGGCACAAAGCATCCTGCCCGGGGAGGCCTGGAACACAGGGTAGAGTTTCTGCCAGAAAGAGCTTAGAGCCCCCGCTGGGCTTCAGAGCCTGACATCTCTGTGGCTCCATGCTGGCTTCCCATCCCCCATTCTCCCCGAAAAGGGAAAGGTGGCCTCTCCACCCTTGGTCTCATTTCAGTGCTTTGTGGGGCTGGGCTAATGCCAGTCGCGCAACCCCCGTCTTTATTTACCTTTCCAAGAGCTTCAGGAAGCGGCCCAGATGAAGTCTCCCTCCCTGGGCAGAAGCCAAAACAAGCCTCTTTACAACCTAGTTCTGCCCTACTGTTAGCAGGAAAACAGCTTCATACAATTTTAAAGTTGGAAGGGACCTTAAAGAGGATCTGTTTCTACTTTCTTTTTGTTCTGGGGAAACCAAGACCCAGACAGGTAAAAAGGATTGCTGTCTGCTCTTTGCACCACGCCACCGGCATTCCCTTAAAAAAATGTAGGTCATAGAAATGGAATTCCGCCATTCTGTAAGCCATAGCTAGAGGAAGGGGGAAGTGTCACCTCTAACTCCATCCAAACCCTTAGCCAGAGGGCCAAAGGAATTATTTTTGTCCCATTAGGGATGAAAGGGATGAAATAGAGAGTATTTAGAAACTTGATTTATGGAGACTAAACAGGGTTTTCTAGGTTCCCTCCCAGCCTGCGGCTCCACCTTCTCCCTCTTGGCCTTTACTCTTTGAGATCGCTTCCTTATATGTCTTAGTCTAGGGATGGCCATAGTTTAAAACTAAAGGGTTTGGAAGCAAGAATTCCCTTCCTTTCTTAGAAGCGTTTCTTTCCCCAGGTTTCAGTTATCTGGTGGTTTATCCAGCTCACTCTGTGAATTGAGATGTAGAAGATGAGACCTCCAAGTAAAAAATTCCAGTCTTGGGGAGAAAAACATACTTACTTAGTCTAGAGCAGTGAAATTCTAGACTTCGGATTTCAGAGCTGTAAAGTTTCCAGAAAAAAGGGGGGGGGGCACTGATGTAGGATTGCCAGCTTTTTACTCTTCCAAGTAAGGGCATTTAAAAACTACCACCACCAATTGCTATTTATTGTCTCCATCATTTCACAAAAGAAAGGACATTTTAGCACATTCACAGGAAACATATAATCTCAGAATAACAGTTCTCGGCACCCTACATTGATTTACATGTGTACTATTATATACTGCCTTTATTCCCCCCTCCCCCCATTTTATCATGGGCTGCTTCCAGTTTGGACTAATGGTCTTTAGATCAGGGGTCAGGAAACTACAGTCCAAGTGCTAAATCCAGCCCAAAGCCTTTTTTGTATGTGCTGCAAGCTAAGAATGGTTTTTACATTTAAAAATAGTTGAAAAAATGAATACCATTTCATGATACATGGAAATCATGTGAAATTCAAACTTCAGTATTCATGAATACAGTTTTATTAGAACATGACCACTCTCATTTATTTACTCATTGTCTGTGGCTGCTTTTGCACTACAGTGGCAGAGTCAAGTAATGGGTCAGACAACCTGTGCCCCTCAAAGCCTAAAATATTTACTGTGTGGCCCTTTTAAGAGTATATCTGCCAATCCCTGGTCTAGATTCCAGAGGGCAGTGGTTCTCAAACTTGAGGTGAATCAAAATCTCATGGAGAGCTTAAAAACACAGATTGCTACCTAATGCAAACTATGGACTATAGTTAATAGTAATATCTTAATGTTCTTCCATCAGTTGTAACAAAGGTACCACACTGAAGCTAAGTGTCAATAATAGAGGGGTATAAGAGGCATGGGTTTTTCTTTTTGGAGCTATGAAAATGTTCTAAAATTGACTGTGGTGATGTAAGCACAGCTCTGTGATTATGCTGAAAGCCATTGATTGAATACTTTGGATAGATTGTATGTGTGAGGATAAAACTGCATTTAAAAATAAAAAACGAAACAGACTGCTGAGTTTCCTACCCACACCCCTGAGTTTTGAGTTCAGTAGGTCTAGGGTGGGGCTTGAGAATTTGCATTTTTAAGGAATTCCCAGATAAGGCTGATGCTGGTCTGGAAACGAAGAAAACATCTGTGATTTGCTCATGGAATTGTCATCTGTCCAGCTTCAGAAACTTTGATCACAAAATCCTCCTCACCTGCCCCCACTTTTGATTGATCTTGCCGATTTATAATAAAGTTATAACTACATTATCAAGCATTACCAGGTCCCACACACCATGATAAACATAGATTATTTCATTTAATCCTCACAATAACCCTGAGTTAAGGAAATATTATAATCGTCATTTTACAGAGAAACCGAGGTAGAAAGATTAAATAGCACACAGCCAACAAGTGGTGGAACTGTGATTGCTGCTTTCAGTCTCACATCAGAGTCTCTGCTCTTACTCATTGAGTCTCCTACCTGTCATTCCCACAAAATCCCCATATCACTAGCACTTTAGATTAACACTCATCATCTCACACATAGATTAACGGCTTTCAAATTGGCTTCCTGTCTTGGATGCAGAGATATCAATATTGAAGTTAGCCTTCAAAATCAAACCAGATTATTGTGCTTTTTGCTGGAAATCCTTTAATGGTTCATCACAGCTATAAGGATAAGTTATATATTTCTTAACTGGGCTTTCAAACCTTCATTATCTGGCCCCCACCCAGTTTCCTTGCCTTAAACCTTACATTCCCCACTATCTAGTCTACCTTCTAGCCATTTCCCATTTCCTCCAATACATTATTTTACTCCATGCTTTTGCAACGTTCTCACTTCTACCTGAATTACTTTCCTATGATCTCAATCTTTAAGACTCATCTCGATTGTCCCCTCCAGATGGTCTGTTCTATCTTCTCTGTGCTTCTTGGCGGCTTTCTTCTTCCCTAGGTTTCACTATATTTTATACTATATTAGTTTGTATGAGTGCCACCCTCACCAAACTAAAAGTAAAGAGTGGATGCCTTCAAGATGTCTTCTCGTGATAAATCTAAGCTGCTTATTTACTCATTCAACGAATATTTATTAAGTGCCTACTTTGTGCTAGGTACAGTTCCAGGTGATGAGGATACAATAGTGAACAAAACAGACAAAAATCCTTGTCCCAATGCCCTCCGCCCCACCCCCCCAGGCCAAGGTTTATATTCTAGAGGGGAGAGATAATGAACAAGCTAAACTGCATTTAAATGGTAGTAAGACTATGGAGAAAATGAACGCAGGAAAAGGGGAGTTATGAGTTCACATAGGATGGCTGGGGAAGGTCTCACTGAAGTGACAGTAAAAAAAAAAAAGTCACCAAAAGGTGACTTTTTGGAAGTGATGGAGGAAGTCATGTAGATATCTGAACAAAGTGATACAGGTGGAAGGAACAGCAAATGAAAGGACCAGAGCAGACATATACTGGGTGTGTTTGAGGAGCAGCAAGGAGGCCAGTATGGCAGAAGAGGTGAATGAGAAGAGCAGTAGGAACCAAAGTCAGAGAGCAGAGCCAGGAGAGCAGATCCTATAGGCCATTATGATGACTTTGCTTTCATTTCAAGTGAAATGGGAAGCCATGGGAGGGTTCTGAGAACCCTCTGATCTCACTCACATTTTATCAGGCTCACTATAGCTGATGTGTTGAGAACAGATTTAAGTGGAGGAAGCAAAAGTTGAAACTGAGAGACCAGTTACAAGGTTATTGCAATAAAAGTGAGATATGATGCTGGCTTACAGCAAGTTGGAAGCTGTGGAGGCGTTGAGAAGGTTTAGGAGTCTGGATATGTATCTTGAAGAGTAACAAGGTTGACTGACTGATGGGATATAGGGTGAGAGAAAGAGAGGAAGGCTGTCAGAGAAACAAGATTTAGGTGGGGGAAATTTCAAAGCTTGATTTTGGATGCCTTTTGAGTCTGAAATGCTTACCAGACATCTCAGTGGATATGTCTACTAGGCTGATGGATATACGATTTTGGAATTAGGGGAATGAGTCTGGGAAGAAGATATAAATTTGGAAGTTGTCAGTGTAGGGATGATATTGAATGTTTTGACACTGGAAGAAATCACCATATTCTTCTATGTGCCACACTTCCTTCCCTCATTTCCTTGGTATCCCTAAGCCCAATACTTTCCTTGCAGATCTATGAGATCATACGGTCTGGTGAAAGAGGACTGGGGCTTTCTTGGCTTAATACATTCACACTCATTTGTTTAAAATTTCCAGGCCTTTGTGATGTTCTGGGTCCAAAAGGTGGAGACTCAGTTTTAATTAGGGGTTTTCACATTAAGCCAAAGAATGTTAGGCTTCTCTATCTCTATGTAGATAAAAAATATACACCTCAGACAAAAAAGAAAAACAATCAAAACTATTTAAAAGTTTTTCCGCAAAGAATTTTGTGAGCAAGATGACTTGCTGGCTAAGGGTACTTGGAAATTAAAATACACACACACACACACACACACACACACACACGAGTGAACATGAAGAGATATGAAGTCTCAACATAGGTGAATATCCTAAAGCATTCCTACATCCAATAATGGTATAAATCCCTTCGGAGATTTCTTTTGCCTTGACGCTTCATAACCCTCAAGAAGATGTTACGAGTGGCTTAAGAAGGCTGGGGAGTTGGCCGCTGGGAAAGCACTGTTGGTAGTTGGCAATACCTTATCCCAGGGAGACTGTGGCAACAACTCCTCCCTAAGCAGCAGACATCATGGATTTTCCCCTCTCTGGGAACGAGGTCCCTCGTTTCTGGTCTGAACTCCCTTAGAGACAAAGAACTTCATTCTCTCTCATACCAGTGTGGGACTGCAGGGGACACTAGGGGGTGGAGGGATTAGAATTCTACCCCCATGAAACACCCACAGGGTCGAACAGGAGCCTGAATCCTGACCCTGGTCCAGGAGGCGTGCGGGGTGTGGGGGCCGCGGTGCCCCTCCCGCGTGGTCCGGCCGGTTGCCAAGGTGCGGGGGGCAGGGGCCGCCCCGCGCAGGCAGCGTACACAGAGGGCGCAGTACACTTCCACGAAGGGAGTATCTGCCTCCTGAAGCCCCTTTCTTACCTCACTTCCTCCCTCCAAACTGCATTCTCCTTAGCTTCTTTTTCCTTCGGGGCCTCCGCATCTCCGATCTACACTACGCTGTTCTCGCTTTATTTTTCCCTCCTCCAGACCCTCCCTCGGCAGCCCACCTTCGCCCCGCTCCACCGCCGGCTCCTCGGTCCTCGCCCCCTATCTCCGACCTCCCCTCGCCGGCCCCCGCGCCCCGGGCCCCTGCACCCCCACTCCCAGCTTCCCTCAAGGCGGCGGCGGCCCCTTTCACAATAGCACCGCCCGCCTCCCTCCGCTCCACTTGGGGTTCGCTCCCGCCCGCTTCCCTCCCCGCGCATGCGCCCTCCAGTCGGCGGCGGCTCCGGCGGTGGCGGCTACGAGCGGCTCCGTTTTTTTAAAGGGAAACGCTAAGGCGCTGGGGGTGACTGTGGGGGAGGGGGACCCCGAGCTGCGGAGACCCCCGGGGGAGGCGACAGATCCCCCCCTCCCGGAG
>PVIY010034970.1:0-26705 GCA_004026745.1 Myrmecophaga tridactyla
TCAAGTAAGTTTGATGGTGGGTAGTTCAGAGCATGGACATGTAAAACTGGGACACTTTTGAGGAGATGGACAGCAAGTAAGAGCAAGGAGAGGGAGCTGAAGATTTTGATCAGATTGCAGTGAAAACAAATGAGCAGATGCGCCTATTTAGTTCTGAATCTACATCCCAAGGGCTTTGTGCAGATGGGGACTGAGGAGACTCATCCTGGGACTTGGACATCTCCAGAGATGCACAGGTACTCTCCTGAGCCCTCTGTCAAGAACAATGCCTCTAGAGAGCTTAGAACTCCTTGGCCTCCAAAGTAGTTTTTCCCATACTAATTCATTTCCTCCTCGCCACAAACAATAAGATGAATTATAAATGTTCATCATTATCCCCATTTCATAGATGAGGAAACTGAGATTCAGTATGGTTAAGTAACATGCCCAGAGTTACACAGTATTATTCCAAAGCATGGCAAGCTACTACATCACCCAGGAAGACAGGGACAGGGAAGGTATAATATTGGGGTAGGATGGGTGGTATTGGCAGTTTGGACAGGAAAATATGTCTTTGGGTGTGACCGTGCTGCACTTTGCAGGATTAGCGTCCCTGTCTCCTCCCTACCACTAAATGTCTTTAGCACCCCCAGTACCTTGTGATAACCAAAAACATTCCACATATTTCCAAATGCCTCCATTTGGCTACCACCCCCAGTTGGGAAATAATCTTGCTAAGAGTATGGGAGCTGGAGTTCAAACTCGGATTCAAATCCCAGCTTCACAACTTAATGGTTGTGTGCTCATGGGCAAGTCACTTAGTCTTTGAGCCTCAGGGAGTTTCCTCATCTGTAAAATGGGGATAAAAATAGTTCTTAGCTCTTCCAACTCCAAAATTAGGGCAATGCCTACAACATCAGGGCTCAAGAAATACCCTGTGGAGGTGCCCCAGTAAGGAAAGTGCTTCATTTACTAAAACAAAATATAAACGTCCAATATTTAGGCAGAAAAGAACTGCAGATGAAAAAAAGGCAGGTTTGGCAATTCTTCCTGCCCCTCACCCCTACACCATTCTGTCTCCTCCTTAAAGTATGCTCAGATCCTCCATCCTCACTGCCTCTCCCAAACCCCAGTCTCATAGGGACAAAAGCCTTTTCCATATCTTCCCCTTAGAAGGCTGACATTTTCAAAAGGAACTTGATCAAGAACTTTTCATTGTTCTTAGGATAAAGATCAGACTCCTCCTCTGAGGCCCCACATGGTCTGTCCTTGGTAGCCTGCTGACTTTGCCAGCCTCGTCTTCCACCATGCTCCACCTTGATCCTTTGCTTCACCATACTGGTCCTCTTGCAGACCCACCATGAGGCCTTTGCACATATTGTTCTCTCTCCCTGAAACATCTTTCCCTCCATTTTTAACCTAGATAAAGTCTACTCATCCCTTGGGTCGCAACAAAATCTTCTCTGCCTCAAGGAAACCCTCCCTGACCTCTTGACAAATGAGAACCCTGCTATAGTGTGCTCTCATAGCATATACCTCTCCTTTATTGCACTTTTCACAATTGTATTTTACCATTTGTTCCTGTGATTATGATTAATGTCTGGCTCACTCACTAGACTATAAGTTCCATGAGGGTTGGGACCATGTGTGGATTTCCTCATCACTATAGCCAAGCATCTAGCTCCATGTCTGACCACAGTAGAGAGCTTAATAAATATTTGTTGAATGAATGGATGACAAACAAAATGAAATATTTATAGAAAATTAAAATAGCATATGGTTAAGTTTCTGATCTTACGAATCTCAGATAAAGGCAGTAGGGTGTTTCTCTGGGTCTTGAAACCCCTCAAAACCCCTTCTTGTAAGATGACATTTTGATCAGGTGGGACAGGTTCATAGGAGCTGTTTTTGCTTCCCTCCCTCCATATCCCAACTGGCCTCCCAGTCCTATGGCCCTCAGTTGACCCCTCCCCACATATTACGGGTTCATTCTGCTGATGGCCGCCAATAGTAAGGCTTCCCCATTAGCCAGTGAGCATCCCACATGGTCCAGAGTCAGTATAGCTACAGCAAGAGTATGGCAGTTCTTCTGAGCTCCCCATGCAGGGCTGAGGGACCAAAAGCCAGGGATGGATGGTAAAGTCTTAGATACCTGGGGAAGAGGAAAGGGAGCATCCAGAATACCTACCCTGGAGTCAAGGAATACATATCTTCTGCCATCCACCACAGCCCATAAGCCCTGCCTAACTGGAGGTAGCTGTGCACCACAGGCAGATTCCAGATGGAAGACAGGTAGAGAAATTTTCCTCCATAACTTGACATCTCTGTTCATCTGCAAAGATTAATACAGGCCTAGCGGAAAGAGTTGCCTCCTAATTTGGGGGGCTCCATGAGATGGTAGTCTGGGACCCGAGTGAGATGGATTTCCAACCCCCACATCTTTATATCTGGAAGCAACATTTTTGTGAGAAGAGATAGGAAGCCCATTCATTTTTTTGGGTGGGGGGAAGCTGATTCATTTTTGACACCATGTTAAAAAGTTGGTATTTCCTGACCAAACACACCAGGGCAGCCAGAAATTTGAAAATGAGGACTCTATGGTTCCTTTGCTTGAAAATACATAAGTTGTTGTTGGAATAAAGAAGCTTTAGTTCCTTATAGGAAATATTCTGTACTGGGTAAATAGAATGCATAAGCATGTTCCACTGAAGGTATGACTTCAGCATGGTCAGGCCAATGAAATGTACACTATCAGCCTGGGTTGCAGAGGCACATGGCAAGAGCAAGCTGCACACTGTTGCCAGTAGTCAAAGAAAGCCCACAGAGTGGGTGGAAATAGAAACAAAACTTCCCAGGCTCTGCTGTAATTTATTTGGAACAAGGTAGCTTTGTGGTTGTTCTGGTCTGATTCTCCCCTGCACATGACCTCTCAGCTATCTCCTCTAAGACTTTGCCCATGCTGATCTTCTGCCCTGCCCCAGAAAAAGAGCATTAGCTAGGGCTTCAAGAATCCTATAACCCAGGCAGGTCCCCTCTTTTCTTTTGCTATTTTCTTCATCTGAGAAATGAGAATTTGGGGCCAGAATCTAGTAACCAGATGTTCTCTATAACCCTTCCAAGCTCTGACAACTTCTGAATTCTCCTGCTAAGAACCTGGAATGCCTCACCCATCTGCTTGTCACCTCCTTCTAGGTGGGAAAGCATCTAGTACCCACGTTCCTTCAGGAAGTTTTGCCTTATTGTGAATCCCACCCAATCCTAACGCCAGGTGGCATAATTGCATTCAAGTTAACTCATGGGTGCCTTTTGCTAGGTATGCCCTTGAGTACAGGAACTGTACTTTCTGGTTCTTTTGTCTCATACCCCACCCTTGACAGGTGGTATAGTTTTCCTTGTACCACAGGTATGCAATTCATCCTGTTGAAGAACTAGCTGATTTATCATGCAGTTACATACTGAAAAAGAAAGAAACCTGGAAGACTTTCTGAAAGAAAAGCAAGCCAGTTATATTTAGTCCAATGAAAAGCCTTCCTAAGCAGGCTAAATATAGTTAAGAACATGAATTCTGGAGTTAGATGAGGCTTTGAAATCCAGTTCTACTGAGTGTGGGTTCTTGAGCAAGTCACTTAACATTCCCTGTGCCTCTCTTTTCTCATCTGTAAAAACAGGGATAGCAAATAGAAATAACTCTTAGGGCTGTTACCAAGTTTCAATGAGATCGTGCATGAAAGTCCTCAGCACAGTGACTAGCAAACAGGAAATGCTCCAAGTGGTTAGCTCTTTAGCAATGATGATGATGATGATGATGATGATATCAACCCACTCCAGGAGGCTAGGCCTTATGGCAGAATGTTCACAGGCTGTGACCACTGCTACTTCCTCCCCATTCTTAAAAAAGCAGAAGTGACTTCTAGAATCTTGAACAAATACGTGTTTGCCTCCTGGAATATTAACACTTGAGTGCAAAAAGTCAAGAAGTGTTGATCTTAGGTCTTCTGTAATTGCCCTCATGATTCAGGAAAATATTTTTAGGGATCATAGGATATGGATATGTAATGATATATCATACATGATATGATATGTAAACAATGTTTATGTAATGTGTTATGAATGGTGGACATAGGACATAGGGGGAAGGGAGGGAAAAATATAGATCCTTGTACTTCACCAAACTCTGTTCCAAGAAATTTATGGATAGTGCAAACGGATACATAGGAGAGAATTCATACAAGATCCAGAAATTCTTCCTCAGAAGCACTTCTTCTATGCCAGGCCTCTTTCTTTCTTGTTATCCAGATAAGCTGCTTACTGAAGACCTCCACCTAGATGTTGCATGGGCACTTCAAACTTAACTTGTCCAAAACTAAGCTCATTTCCCCCCTTAATCCACAAATACCTAAGCCTTCCCCTCCAGCTCAATTTTCCAAATCAAGAACTGGAAAGTCATCCTCAACTCTACCTTCTCTCTCAACACTTCACTGTCAACTAATCAACAAAAGTGTAGATTCTAACTCTTAAATTGCTCTCCAATCCACCCTTAGCTTGCCCTCTATTCCAATCCCTCAATTCAGACCTTCATCAACTCCTTAAACCAGAGTAATTTTCTTTTCTATAGTCTTTTTGCTATTACTCAACCCATTCCACCATCACTTTCCATGCAAACAACAGAGGGAACATTATAAAACTCAGATCTGCCCAAGTTAAATCCTTGTATTCAAAACACCTCCCTATCTTCTGAGAGTCTTCAGAGTCAAATGGAAATGCTTTGGTGAGACATAAGCAATGGCCCCAGCTAAATTGTGCCCAACATTCCCTCTTCCCCTAGAGGCTTCAGACAATTTACATCAACTAGAACATGGATAGACTATAGCCTTACAAACTGCCCTAATTCATGATTGCTATGCCTTTCTATTTTATAATTCTGTGTCACCTTTATCTGGAAAGTGCTGCCCTCCTCTTCCCCCAACCTAGCCAATCTTCCCCACTTTATAAGACTTACTCAAACCTCCTCTGTGAGGTCTTCCCTGTCTCCCCTCACTGCAGCTTCTCCTTTGCTCTCTAGTGTCCCACATAAGGCCTTGAACATAATACACACCACACTGTGTTGTAATTGTCTGCTTAAATATCTTGCTCCCCTCACCATATTGAGGCTCACCCAGGACAGTGGCCATGTCTTATTCATCTTTTTTTTTTAAGGTATTTATTTATTTTTTATTATACGGGCAGGCACCGGGAACCGAACCCGTGTCTCTGGCATGGCAGGCAATAATTCTGCCACTGAGCCACCATCACACCTCCCCATGTCTTATTCATCTTGCATTTTTAACAGTCAACATAAGACCTAGCACATAGTAGGCATTTAATAAAGGTTTGTGGAATGAATTAATGGCCTCACTAAGTCTCTATTCCCAATAACAGCAGGTTCCTGCTTAATGAAGTTTCCCTGACTTTGGCAGGGCTAGGATCTTAGATATTTCAAGTGACTTGAAGTCTGGCCTTGGCTGTTGCTCAGTTGTTCTCAGGTCAACTCCTCCATCTCCACCCCACCCCATCCCCAGATAAGAAGCACAAAGAGAAACAGAAAAGCAGAACTGCTATGGCCTTGAGTCTTTGGTCATAGGATTCATCTACCCTCTCCAAAATCCTCCCTCTATCCCTCGAAGCCTAATTTGGAGTTTCTTCATGAAGAAAGATCATTCTCACCCCAACCCAGCTTCAAGGGGTTCCTGCTAGTCAGAAATCTTGGAAGGCTCATTGCCTGGGCAAGTCTGGCACCAGTATAGACAGCCTAATTAGGCGACTTGGTTTTCCAAGGAATCTCAGACTGTCAGAGTGGGAAGAGGCCTGGGAGGTTATCTGCTTTGACTATCACATTGTGCCAAACACCCAAAGATTCAAGAGAGGTAAGTGACTTGCCCTAATTCCCAAGTCTTCTGGGATGTGTGATCAAAAAAGATTCCTGAGCCCTACTCTAGATCTATGAAATCAGAATAAGGATCTGGGAGATATCTTTTGAGAAGCACTAAGCTACCCTATACTACACATCTGTTGTCTCCTCAACTGGCTCATAAGAGGCTATTTGACGGCAGAGGCTGTTTCTTCATCACTCTCTGTGTCCTGAAAGCATCCAGCACATTGCTGTGCACATAATAGAGCTCCTTGAAAGCTTCTTTATGACTAGCCCCTGGACTACTTCCCCAGAGAACGCTAAAATGAACAAATGAAGTCAGTCTAGCTGAGGGCACTGCAGAAGAGTTGGCCTTAGTAGTACTTGCCAAATGCTATTTTTCTACCTGATTTTCCAAATGCTGAGGTCATCCCTGATCAAAATAATTTGAGGTTGGAAGATTCTATTTCCTAGGGAGGTAAAGGCCTACTTACTTGGATCTCCTCAAATATTTTTCTTAATTTTCCTCTTGGGGGGAAAAAAATCAGCTTTCCAAAACCCACATACATACATACACAAACATACACAAAGGCATAATTACCTGGATGTATAATGGGGTTGGTTTCTATCCCCAGCCTGGACAGTGATCCCAGATAGTTAAGAAGCTTAATCACCACACAAAGTCTCATTACAGTCACTAGGCTAAACTTATTAAGGCAGGAAATTGGCCTTGTCACTTTATTCTTCCAACAAAGTGGATGACCAAATAGGCTTTCTGCTTGAGCCTCAGTTTCCCAAAAATTCCCACTAAGTCCCTTTCCCAAAATTCTGACCAGTCAAGGTTCCACTCTGCTGAGAAGGCCTAAGATATTCTACCAGAGGCCTAGCTCCCCACTGACTGAGTTATCCACCTTCTCTCATGGAGTCCTCAGCATGGTTAAGGAAACATATTTGCCAAATCAGGCTGGTTTTGCTATCAAGGATTTCCATGTTCCAAACAACTGAGATAACATGATCGCCAGCACCCAGAAGTTACCGAGGGAAAGAAATGTTCCTGGCCTATGCAGCTTTGATAATAAAACTGAGCCCATAAATTTTCTGAGCTTCATTATTATCAGTTGAGGTTGGGGGAGCTCAGAGGGCCTGTGAACCAGATGAACTTTCTGATACTTTTTAAATCTCTATAATTCCATGAGAAGAACAATAAACTCTTATAATCCTGAGGACAATAAGGAGAGGCCTTCCAAGGTCTATTCTGGGACATTTTTTTTCATTGTGAAAAATAGCATATATACAAAAAAAGCAATAAATTTCAAAGCACAGCACAGCAATTGGTTGTAGAATAGATTTCAGAATTTGGTATGGGTTACAGTTCCACAATTTTAGGTTTCCCCCTCTAGCTGCTCCAAGACACTGGAGACTAAAAGAAATATCAATATAGTGATTCAGCAATCAAACTCAACTGTTAAATCTTATCTTCTCTGTTATAACTCCTCCTTCTCCTTTGATCTTTGGCCCTCTCTTTAGGGGTATTTGGGCTAAGCCCTTTCTAAGTTTTTCATGTTGGAAAGAGCTGTCGATAATATGGCTTGGGGGGGATGGAATTAGTTGATGTTCTGGAGAGGCTGGACCCTCTGAGTTTCAGGATTTATCTGACCTAGGAACCATCTGGAGGTTGTAGGTTTCTGGAAAGTAATCATAGTGCATGGAACCTTTGTAGAATCTCAGATAGAGCCCTAGGAGTTCTTTAGGGTTGGCAGGAATGGTTTTGGTTGGGGTTTGGCAAGTATAGTAATTAGCAACATCTCGCTGAAGCTTGCATAGGAGTTGCCTCCAGAATAGCCTCCCAACTCTATTTGTACTCTCTAAGCCACTGATACCTCATTTATTACAATTCTTTTCCACCTTTTGGTCAGGAAGGCATTGTTGATCCACGGTGCCAGGGCTAGGCACAGGCTTATCCCTGGGAGTCATCTCCCATACTCCCAGGAAGACTTTCATCTATTCTGGGACATTTTTAAGTGGAATAAAAAGAACTACCCCCCCCACCCTTGACTGAGTGCTAGTCTTCACTCAAAGTACTATGTTGTGTGATTTATATATATTCTCTAGCATACTTATCACAACAACCTTAGGACAGATGTGCTATAAATAAGCCCACCTTAAAGATGAGAAAGCAGGCTCAGAGGTTAATGACTTGCCCAAGTCACACAGTTAATATTAAGCAAAACCAAGACGCAAATCCACTTATGTTGGACTCTAAAGCCCATGCTCTTAACCGCTGCACTTGTATGTCTCAAAGCAGAGTCTTGTCACACATGTGCAGATTTCCAGGCCCCACCTCAGACCCACTGACTCAGAATTCCAGAAGGCAGGGACTAGGAATCTGCACATATTTGACATCATTCAAGGGGGTACTGAGGCACTCAAGTTTTAGAAGCCTGGTCTACATTACGCTGTCTCATGAGTTTGGCATACAGTGAGGAGCAGAATGGCTAAAGCTTCCATACCAGGCTTGACTCTATTCAGCTCTTTTCCCAGCAAATCTGCTACCTGGTATTGGTCATTGAAAACCAGGACTCTTTAGCCAGACCAGGACAGCTAAGCCTCTTTACCTGGACCAGAGTTCCCTAGCCTTCATGAGGTCATATACCCCTTAGAGATCTTGAAAGCTCTGAATCTCCCCCACCACACACACAGACACATACACAGAGAAGCCTACACTTCTTCAGACAGACCGCCTCACACAATACACATATGCACATATGCATAACCCTTTCCATACAATTTTAGGGCCCATTCATGATTTCCCTCCCTGAGGCCCACTCGTGAATTCCTTCTCCCCATCAACTGAAAGACCCCAGAAACTTCTGATTTAGAAATTTAAATACATACTGGCTGGGTGAGTACAAATGATAGGATGATATTATGGAGTTACTGATAAGTTTATTCGGGGTCATAATGGGTGTATTGTTTCTTTTTCTTCTAATTTTTTATGTGTTAAAGACACATACTGGAGTATCCTCGGTGAAATGTTATGTTATTTGGTATTTGTTTTAAAACACTCCTAGGTATATGGGGGTATGGGATTGAAGAAGTGGCAGGATAGATTCAAGAAGATTGGCCATGGGCGGGCCACGGTGGCTCAGCAGGTAAGAACGCTTGCCTGCTGTGCCCGAGGACCCGGGTTCGATTCCTGGTGCTTGCCCATGTAAAAAAAAAAAAAAAAGATTGGCCATGAGTTGATCATTATTGAAGCTGGGAGATGAGGACATGAGAATTCATTCTACTGTCCTCTCTACTTTTGTGTGTTTTTTGAAATGTCCATAAATAAAAGGTTTTTTTAAATTAGGGTAATTTGCCTGGACTATATCTCAATAAAGGTATTTGTTAAAAAAAAAAAGAACTCCCCTGATCTAGGTCCACCTAATTTGCCAGTGGACACACTAAAGGCCAAGAGAGAACGATTCCCCTGTTTTTCCTTGAAGTCACAACAATAGTTGCGTGAAACTTCTGGGCCTTGCTAAGGTAGCAGGAACCACCCCCAAGCAGGTCTCATCAGGGTTTGAGAAGACTTTCCACTAGTATGAAGTACTACAAGTACAAGAGTTAATTGCTCCTAATAACAGGCATTACTCTTCTAATAATGAGCACAATAATAACTACCACTTATATTCCATGTTCAGAGCAGTTTTCAAAGAGAAACTTAACATGCCTTAAAGGATTGAAGGTGCCTCCTCCCATGGTTCCCCTAACACTGTGGTTCTTTGCTTAGGTGGTGACACATCTATAGCAATCTGCAGAATGTGCCTAACCTCACCTTCCTCTTCCTTTCCTTGGTCCCCATTAATGACATCTTCTTGCCTTCCTTTTTCCCTTTAAGTTGTCCTTGATGTTTATTTCCCCCCAAAGTTCACCTGGATTCATGCTAGGCCATAGGGGAAATAACAGTCATTACCTCCTCCGATAATCACCTAGTCCTGGCCATCAGTTTGCCAACATTATTCATGCAGTGCCTTAAATTCTAATAAACCAAACTTAATCAGCTCCTCACCATTCAAGCTGCAATTGTTCCCTCAAGTTCTCCAAAGGGAAGTTCTTTTTTAGTACTATGTTAGTAGCAAATGGAGAAGAGATAGGCTTTCCTTCCCCAAGCTACTCCTTCTCTTTTCTCTTGCTTTAATTAGTTTTGTTTTTAATAACTTTCATTATTTCTTAAATAATTTTTCTATCCAGAAGGGCATTAAGGAATTTCTAACAAGTCTAACCCCCTAAAGATGCTCTCCAAAGTCCAGCCAGTCTACAAAACTGTTTGGAGAGCTCTCTAGTATGCTCTGAAGCCCACACCCTGCTCCTTATTTTGACCTTCCATGAGTGGTACTTAATAAAGAAGCCAGCCTAGCAGCAACTAAATAAACAAATCCAGAAGAAATTATCACAACTCCTGCTAAATCAGCAACATAAAGCACTTGATTTTCCCAAAACAGTCTCTTGGATGAATTTTTAAAAATAAAAACAAACACTTTAGTAAATGTAATGAAAATCATAAGAACAGAGAAACTAGCAAACAAACTCAGGCCATATCTGGCAGCACAACAAAACAGACCCCATTGCTATTATTTACCAGTTATATTCCTCTGGGACTCTAGAGACACATTTGCAAAGAGCCACAGGCTTTGGGAACCTGGTTAGCAGGGGTCAACAGACGACAAATTATGTGGAGCCCAGAGCCCAAAGAACACTTTAATATCTCTCCAACAATGGCTTTTCTGGGTGACACTGGCCCTATTGTTCTTCTTGTCCTGTTGTTCTGCCCAGGACCAGAGTTTCAGAGGCAGGCTCTGGCTGTCTTTCATGATAAGACTCAGTTGTGAGGAACCACAAATGGGAAATGGTGGTATATGCATTCTGGGTCACACAGAAGCTGCCACAGCAGGGGCATTCAGCACTCCAACCATCTGATCACCGCAGGAGTAGAGCAAGGCCTTGCCTTTCAAACAATTCCCTAAGGAACCACTCAGCACCAACTTATCACCATGCAGTCCCATGCCTCTGGATGCCTTTTATGTCATTGCTTCTCTATCCACAGCCTGATGCTAGATGCCAAAGCAACAGCCATGCTGGTGGAGCAGAAACAAGAACCCGCGTGTTAGCAAAGCAGCTGGTTCCTCTGGGCCATCTAGATCCAGTTGTAAAAGTGGGGATCATAAGGGAGGGCACAGAGCTGGGCAAGAAACACAGCAAGGTCCATTTGCCCTTAGGCATATGGGGATAATTGCAGATTTCTGTGATGAACTTTTAAAAACAGCAATTCTAGATTGGCTTTATTCTTTTTAAAAAATATTTTTATTGAGAAATCTTCACACACATACAGCCCATGCATGATATGCAATCAGTGGCTCACAATGATATCACATAGTGGTGTATTCATCACCATGATCACTTTTAGAACATTTGCATCACTCCAGAAAAAGGAATAAAAAGAAAACAGAAAAAAAATTGTACCTCTTAACTCCCTCTCGTTGACCACTAGTATTTTAATCTACCAATTTTTTTTACCTTTTACCCCCTCCCCGTTATTTATTTATTTTTTGTCCTTATTCTTTTAGTCATCTTTCCATACCCTGGAAAAAAGGAGCATCACACACAAGGTTTGCACAATCACATGGTCACATTGTAAAAGCCATGTCATTATACAATCATCTTCAAGATCAAGGCTTCTGGAACACAGCTCAACAGTTTCAGGTACTTCCCTCTAGCCACTCCAATACATCGTAACCTAAAAAGGGATATCTATAGAATGCCTAAGAATAACCTCCTGGATAACCTCTCAACTCTGTTTGAAATCTCTCAGCCACTAAACTTTATTTTGTCTCATTTCTCTATTCCTCCTTTTGGTCAAGAAGGCTTTCTCAATCTTTTGATGCTTGGTCCTGGCTTATCCCAGGCTTTCTGTCACACATTGCCAGAGAGATTTACACCCTTGGGTGTCATGTCCCGTGTAGAGGGGAGGGCAGTGAGTTCACTTGCCAAATTGACTTAGAGAGAGAAGCCACATCTGAGCAACAAAAGAGGTTCCCTGAGGGTGACTCTTAGGCATAATTATAAGTAGGCTGAAGCTTCTTCCCTGCAGGAACAAGTCGCATAGGGATGAACCCCAAGATCGAGTGCTCAGCATATTGAATCGATTATCCCGACTGCTTGTGAGAATATCCCGAATTTCCCAGATGGAGAAATTGAATATTTCCTTTCTCTCCAGTCCCCCTAGGGGATTTTGCAAATACTCTTTTATTCTTTGCCTAAAGTACTATGGGATATATCAGAGCATCACACTAACCTGTACAAACCAATAGGATCGCATGCCCTATTCAAGATTCCATGTAATTATGGTGTTCAGATAAACTGATGATACAAATTAAATTAGATATTATGCTACCCAAAATATCGACTTTGCACCAAATAAGCATACCTTCCTTTGGTCTCACACAGAAGTTGAAGTTTTAAAATATGGACCATATTATCCTTTACCCAGTATTCTGATTTACCTTAGTCCTATACAAATTTGCTTCATTCATATTTTTAGTTGAAGTCTGATCACTTTTTCAACTTTTTAAACAGCTGCTGTATGGGGTAATGCTCACTTTCATAGCTTCAGTGCTCTGACTCTGAGTCTCAGGTATCACGTACATACCTAAAGTTTCAGGGAATGACCAGATTGTACTCAAATAGCTCAGTATCTCAGAATTTAGAAATAGCCATTACAACTCCTGAATATATGTGACTGCTGTAAGAACTTACAATCTAAGACCCTTTACAATAAGCCCCGACTTAGTAACCCATACCCTCAACTTCAATTCTCTGAGTTTGTATATTATAGTTAGTCCATGAGTAAAGGAGGCATGATAATATTTGTCTTTTTGTTTCTGACATTTCATTCAACATACAGTCCTTAAGGTTCATTCACCTAGTTGCATACCTCACGACTTCATTCCTTCTTATAGCCACTCAGTAGTCCATTGTATGTATTCACCACAGTTCCCCCTTCCTTCCCTCAGCTGTAGTACCCTTAGGTCACCTCCATCCATTGCAAATCACAAACACTGGATTGGCTTTATTCTGATTTCCATATCTTGATTGCTAACTGTAGTGCGCACAGGGAGATCACACAGGCTTTTGTTATGAATGTAAGTCTGTAAGGGATTGAAAAGGCATACATGTCTTGTAATAAAATAGACTGAAATATAAAAATATTTCAATCGCCTTAGAGTTAGACCTGAACCTCAATGAGTCAGAACCTTCTTGACCAGTGTTTCTTCAGATAACCAGCAATTTTCACCTGGCTTGCCCCACTCCCTTACAGGAAAATGAGCCAAATCACAAGATGATAGGGACATTTTTGACATGGGAACATTTCGAGCACATCCACAGTCAGCCCAGGCTCTGACGTTTTCGTTTCTGTTTCTTGGTCATTGGTTGTCAAACTTCAGTTGGCATTGGAGTCACCTGGGGTACCTATGGAACAGGAAGTGTCCCAAACTCACCTCTGGTCAACAAACTGGATAGTCAACTAACATTTAGGGAATACCTACTATGTCCCAGGCACTGTTTTAGGCTTTAGGGATTCAACAGTGAGCAAGACAGAATCCCTACTCACAAGGAACTTATAATTTAGTGGATGAGATGGGCAAGAAAGAAAGAAGATAACGTAAGTATTTATGAGTGATATGGAGTAGCTACAAAGTGATGTGATATGGAGAGACCAGGGGGAGGTTGTGACTTTAAAGGAAATGGGGCAGACCTCTCTGAAGAGCGACATTCACACTGTGGCTTGGATGAACACAAGGAGGTAGCCATGGGAAGGGCATTATATCAGAAGGAAGAGCAACTGCAGAGGCCCTGACAAGATAGGAATGTGGCTGGTTCATTCAAGGGCAGAAAGACAGACAGACAGAAGGACAGAAAGTCAATTTCAGTAAATCTGAGATAAGGGCCAGGAAGCTGTATTTTGAACAAGTGCCCTCAGGTGATTCTGAGCTGCAAGCCCAGTTGAGGACCCCAAGGCTAGAACCCTAACCTTGAGGCCCACAAAATCACCCCAACTTAAGCTAAGTGTTGTGTCCTGAGAAAGGAAAGATTGCCAAAAATAATGCCACTAGAAAGCTCCTTGAGAGAAGGGATTTTTGTCTATTTTGTATCCATAGTACCTAAAATAGTGCCTGGTACACAACAATATTTCATGAATAACTGTATAGTGGCTGGCACCAAAAATCTTCTGATGCTCAATGAGCTAATTTTCATCGACCCAGAACATTTACCTAGCAAATCTTCATAAAAAGTAAAATAAAAAGCTGTTTCTTCCTACCCAGTTCCAATCCATGAAAATTTCATGAAAGCTTCCAACTTTCTGAGCAGCCATGTCCCACTGTGGGGTCCACTTGGGCTTTCAGAAATGGAACTGGTTTAATAAGCTAAGATTGCAGTTGGAACCATCCAGCTGTGGCCACAGCTACTGGCATTTCTGGAAGGCCCACATCTGAATTTGTTGATGCCAGGAGCCAAGTATGGGCCTTTCTGAGTCTGGCTGACTTGCTCAGGAATCCTGACCCAGACAGCTTTATGGCTTGCCTAAGTCTCCTGGGGCCTCAGCATGATCCATTTGGGTAACCAGGGTCTGGGCAGCCAAAGTTTGGGGGCCTCTCACCTGACCCTTTATGCATCCCTCTCAACCCTTCTTACCTCAGACACCCAGGACCATTGAGATGGCTGTAGTTTGTATCCATGATGGTACCCAGCCCAGAGGCAAGCCCACCATATCTAGACAAGTAAATTCCACACTCCAGATCTATTCCTCTCTCTCCTGCCTACTTTCCTAAACTAAACTGTCCTGGGGAGATTTCCACTTCCGGGAAGATGGAGTAGATGTACTTTTCCCTATACTTCCCACTAAGTACATATAAGAGTCTGGACATAATGTACTTTAAAATGAGATACATCAGGACTCTGAAAGGTAAAAAGAAGGGGATAGACTAGTGACCTCAAGACATGAGGAACATGGTGATGCATTCCCTAGGTTTTTGTCCTGCCTCATATATCTCAGACTTTGGGCTGAAGAAACCAGCAACCGGGAAAGGCCAACAGGTGCAGACCAAACAAGACCCAAGGAAAGCCTGCTCTCTCAAGATAAAGGACCAGAGAAGGAACAGCCGGTAAAAGAGAAAACCTTAAAAAAATAACCTTTCTATTGCAGCCAAAACTCCACAGAAAAATTGTGGCCCCCACCCCGCTCCAGCCTGCAAAGGTTTGGTGGGAAACCTAAACGTTCACCCTCTGAAGGCTATAACTAGGTGCTCTGACCCCTGCCAGTGGTGTCAGAGAAGACCTAGTGGCAAGTTAGGAATTTCACAATCATCCCGTGGTAAGGTCCCTCCCCCTTTCCTATGATGTCAGTGGAGGCCATGTGGGAAGGTATATACATCGAAAGGAAGAAATAAAACTGTCCTACTTGCAGATGACATTGTTGTCTGTGTAGAAAACCCCAAGGCATCTCAAAACATATATATACTAGAACTAATGAGTTCAGGAAGGTTTCAGGATATGAGAATAACATACAAAAATCAATTTATATTTTTATATATTAGCAGTGAATTCATAAACACCAAAGTTAGAAATGCATTTCCATTATAATCACCCCCCCCAAAAAAAAGCATATTTAGATGTAAATCTAACAAAACATGTACAGGACTTTTATGCTAAAAACAAGATGGTGATGAAATAAATCGAAGAAGATTTAAATAAAGGTCAGGTGTTCATGAATTGGAAGACTCAATATAGTAAAGAAGTCGGTGCTCCCCAAAATTATGTACAAGTTTAATGCAAAATCCCAGCAAGATTCTTTGTAGGTATAGACAAGTTTATTATAAAATTTATACTGAAGGGCAAAAAAAATAAAATAGCTAAAACACTATGGTGATGCTGGAGCAATTGAATATCCATAGGCAAAATATAATGAACCTTGACCTCATGCTTTATGAAAAATAAACTTAAAATGGAATACAGACTTAAATTTTAAAACTAAAACTATAAAACTTTTAAGGAAAAACATAGAAGAAAATATTTGAGCTCTAGGGCCAGGAAAAAGTTCTTCAACTTGACACAAAAACCATAATCCATAAAAAAGGAAAAAATGATAAATTGGCTCTCATTAAAAAAAAAACTTTACTCTGTGAAAGACTCTGGTAAGAGAATAAAAAGATAAGCTACACATTGAGAAACAACATTTGAAAACCACATATCCAGCAAAGAACTAGTATCTATAATATATTAAAACTCTCAATCTCAACAATAGAAAAACAATCAATCTAATTAGAAAAAGTAAAAGACATGAATAAACATTTTACCAAAGGAGAAATGCAAATGGAAAATAAGCACACGAAAAGATGTTCAATAGCCATTAGAGAAATGCAAATTAAAACAGCAAGATATCTATCAGGATGTTTAAAATTAAAAAAAATAGTGACAACACCAAATGCTCGTGATGATATGGAGAAACTGGATCACTCAGACATTGCTGGTGGGGATGTAAAATGGTACAGCCACTATGAAAAAGAGTTTGGCAGTTTTTTGAAAGGGTAAACACACAATTACATATGGCCCAACAACTGCATTCTTAAGCATTTATCCCTGAGAAATGAAAATTTATGTTCACACATTTGTAATAATCAAACAATCAAACACTGTAATGAGCACAGACAGGTGAATGGTAAAACAATCTAGGGTACATCCATATCATGGAATGCTACTTAGCAATGAAAAAGAATGAAGCACCAATACGCTTGCCAATCTGGATGAATCCCCAGAGAATTAAGTGGGGTGAGAAAAGTCAATCCCAAAAGATTACATGCTCAACTCAACAACAAAAAGACAGCCAATCCAATTACAAAATGGGAAAAAGACTTGAACAGACATTTCTCAGAAGAGGAAATACAAATAGCCAAAAGGCACATGAAGAGATGCTCAACTCCCCTGGCCATTAGAGAAATGCAAATCAAAACCACAATGAGATATCAGCTCACACCCACCAGAATGGCCATTATCAACAAAACAGAAAATGACAAGTGCTGGAGAGGATGTGGAGAAAGAGGCACACTGATCCACTGTTGGTGGGAATGTCAAATGGTGCAACCGCTGTGGAAGGCAGTTTGGCGGTTCCTCAAAAAGCTGAATATAGAATTGCCATATGACCCGGCAATACCATTGCTAGGTATCTACTCACAGGACATAAGGGCAAAGACACAAACGGACATTTGCACACCAATGTTTATAGCAGCATTATTTACAATTGCAAAGAGATGGAAACAGCCAAAATGCCCATCAACAGACGAGTGGCTAAACAAACTGTGGTATATACATACGATGGAATAGTATGCAGTTTAAAGACAGAATAAACTCATGAAGTATGTAACAACATGGATGGACCTTGAGAACATTATGCTGAGTGAGATTAGCCAAAAACAAAAGGACAAATACTGTATGGTCTCACTGATATGAACTGACATTAGTGAATAAACTTGGAATATTTCGTTGGTAACAGAGACCATCAGGAGATAGAAATAGGGTAAGACATTGGGTAATTGGAGCTGAAGGGATACAGACTGTGCAACAGGACTGAATACAAAAACTCAGAAATGGACAGCACAATACTACCTAACTGTAATACAATTTTGTTAAAACACTGAATGAAGCTGCATGTGAGAATGATAGAGGGAGGAGGGCTGGAGGCACAGATGAAATCAGAAAGATAGATGTTAAAGATTGAGATGGTATAATCTAGGAATGCCTAGAGTGTATAAGAATAGAGACTAAATGTACAAATTTTAAAAATGTTTTTGCATGAGGAAGAACAAAGGAATGTCATTACTGCAGGGTGCTGAAAATAGATGGTAATTAATATTTTAAAATGTCACCTTATGTGTGAGACTAAAGCAAAAAATGTTTATTTGGTACAAAATTTATATTTCGACTAGTGCATTTCCTAATATAACTTATGTAGATAGTTTGATTGAACACCATAAGTACTTGGAATCTCAGGTAGGACATGAGATTTTGTTGGTTTGCCCAGAGTGATGCCCCAATAAATCCCAGAGTGAATCGATCAGTGAGTGGAAAAATATTTGCAAAGCCCCCTTCGGGGAATGTTGAGAACGGGGAGAAATTCAACTTCCCCAAGTTGAATTCTTGATATTCTCACAAGCAGTGCGGACAACCAAAGCTATAGGCTGAGCCCCCAGTCTTGGGGTTTGTTCATATGAAACTTAACCCCACAAAGGATAGGTCAAGTCTACTTAAAATTTAGGCCTAAGAGTCACCCCCAAGAGAACCTCTTTTGTTGCTCAGATGTGGCCTCTCTCTCCAGCCAACACAGCAAGCAGACTCACCACCCTCCACCTGTCTACGTGAGACATGACTCCCAGGGGTGTGGACCTTCTTGGCAATGTGGGACAGAGATCCTAGAATGAGCTGAGACTCAGCATCAAGGGATTGAGAAAAACCCAAGAATGAGCTGAGACTTAGCATCAAGGGATTGAGAAAACCTTCTCGACCAAAAGGAGGACGAGTGAAATGAGACAAAGTGTCAATGGCTGAGAGATTCCAAACAGAGTTGAGAGGTTATCCTGGAGGTTATTCTTATGCATTGAGTAGATATCACCTTGTTATTCAAGATGTAAGGGAGAGGCTGGAGGGAACTGCCTGAAAATGTAGAGCTGTGTTCCAGTAGCCATGTTTCTTGAAGATGATTGAATAATGATATAGCTTTCACAATGTGACTGTGTGATTGTGAAAACCTTGTGTGATGCTCCTTTTATCTACCTTGTCAACAGAAGAGTAGAATATATGGAATAAAAATAAATAATAGGGGGAACAAATGTTAAAATAAATTTAGTTTGAAATGCTAGTGATCAATGAAAGCGAGGGGTAAGGGGTATGATAGGTATAATCTTTTTTTTTCTCTTTTCATTTTATTTCTTTTTCTATTGTCTTTTTATTTTTTTTCTCAATGGATGCAAATGTTCTAAGAAAAGATGAATATGCAACTATGTGATGATATTGTGAATTGCTGATTACCTATGTTAATTTTTATTTCATTTGTTAATTTTTTTAATTAATAAATACATTTAAAAAAGATTACATGCTATGTGATTCTATTTATATAACATTTTTGAAATGACAAAATTGTAGAAATGGAGAATGAATTAGTGGTTGTCAGGAGTGAAGGAGGGGTGGGGGCAAGGTAGGTAGTGAGTGTGGCTCTAAAAGGTTAACATGAGGGGTCCTGTGGTGATGGAAATATTCTATATCATGACTGTATCTGTATCAATATCCTCATTGTGATACTATACTATAGTTTTACAAGATGTTACCAATGGGGGAAATCTCTCTGGTTTGCTTCTTAAAACTGTGTGTAAACCTGTCTCAAAATTAAAAGTTTAATTAAAAACACCTCTCGGGCGGCTGCCGTGGCTCAGCAGGCAGAGCTCCGACCTGCCGTGCTGGAGGTCTGGAGTTCGATCCCTGGTGCCTCCTGCCCATATGCAAATTTAAAAAAAAAAAAAAAACACCTCTCTGTTCACTGCCTGTCCTCTTGAACCCTACTATAGTAATCCAGGCTGAAGTGTTAGTGGGCAAAAATGGCACTGGTATTATCCCTGTCTCCCTTCCCAAAACAGCCATTTATATCTCAGGAGTGGCTTCCTGGAGAGGATAGAAGTACACCTTTATCATAGAAGAAGCTGCCTTGAATTTAAAATCAGTACATTTTGAGGCCTGGTCTTAATAAGTTTTCTGACCTTGGACAAATTACTCAGCCTCTCTGAGACTCCATTTCATAATCTGTAAAAAAATTTGAGAATTAACTGAAAACATGGTAACACTTGGGAAATTGTAAAACAGTAAACAAAATGAAGGGCTTCTGTTGATTGTAAATGTTTGGAAATGGGTAGAGGTGATGGTAGCACATTACTGTAAGGGAAACTAACAGCCCTGAATTATGGGTGTGATTATAGTTCAAAGGGGAAGTTTAGGGCTGTGCATGTCACTAGAAAGAAAGCTAGAGGATAAAGCATGAGACTGTATAAATCCTGTTATGAATAATAACTGTGGTTAATTGTACAAATATAAGAATGTTCTTTCATGAACTAGAACAAATGTACATCACTATTACAAGTTGTTAATAGTAGAGTGGTGTGTGGGGAAAAATACAACTAATGCAAACTATGGACTATAGTTAACAGTACATTGGAATATTCTTGCATCAGTTGCAACAAAGTTACTATACCAATGCTAAGACTCAATAATAGGGGTGTATAAGGGGTATAGGATTTTGGGGGGTTTTTTTTCGGAGCAATGAGAATGTTCTGAAATTGATTGTGGTAATGAATGCACAACTCTGTGATTCTATCGAGAACCATTGATTGTACAGTTTGGATCGACTACATGCTGTGTGAATAAAGCTGTTTACAAAATACTACTAACAGAAGATTGAGGGTGAAGTGAAGGGCTTCTTCCCTCTCTTCCTCCTTCCCTGTCCCTATTCATTGGACTAAAGGAAGAGACTGTGTCCTAGGTATTCTTGAATCTCCAGGACTTGGCCCAGTTCCCTGTTCCAAGGAGGCACTTATTAAGGCTTTTGTTAACATTTTAATGGCAGAATACTTAAAGCAAGGCGTTGGCTATAATGGGGGGAAGGGCAGTTCAGCCCCACTGGGACAGAGGTCTTTCTTCAATGACACTTTGAAATGCCCTTTATAGCATCCCATGTAGACAGCTCCCTACCCTGGGCATAGCTTCACTCAGAGACAATAGGATGAAGAGCTAGGGCCCATGGACCAGGCCAGCTATCAATTTAGGGCATGAGTTGCACTGGAGAGAAGAAAGGTTTCTCACTTTGACCAAGATTTTTCCTATCCATTATCATCTTTACTCCTCACCATCCTCCTGAGGTAGATATGGCAGAGAATATCCCCATTCTACCTTCACAAAAACTGATATTAGTCAGGGCTGAGATTTGTTCAAGTTTCACACAGCAAATGAATATGTGGCACAGCTGGGGCCAGACTCCAAGGCCAGGCATTTTCCACAGCAGAGATGATGTCCAAATGGAAAAGCTAAAACAAAGAGAATGTGGTCCTCCCTGTCTCCACCCTGGGCCTTTCCTTGAGGGGACTGTGGCCAGACCTCCCCATGCCTTTCCATACAACCTCTCATCTAAATGAGCTGCGGTCACAAAAAGCCTGAAGAGTCTCTAGGGGTTCACCAGGTGAGGCAGCATCCTTCCCAATTCAAGCTTCCAATGACCTATTTAAAGGCATAGAAAGTAATTTGAGGGTTCTGGTCTCTCCTGAGCAGGCAGTGCCTAACCTAGATGGTTCTCCAAGGCCATTCTGGATACCTCTTTCAATCTCTCCTTAGTGATATTGGTTAAGGGTGGAGAGGGCAGACCTTCTTGCCTCTGCCTAAAGGCTCATCCAGAAACTGGAGAGAACCAAGTCAGGTCCTCCTGGAAGGCAGAATGAGAAGCAGCCTCCCTCCCCTATAAAGCCTGGATTATTTCTCAAGGAACCTGTTTCTCTACTACTGCCCCCACCAGATCTCTGAGATAAGACTAAAATGTGAAAATTCAAATGCTGCTTAGGAGGGGGAATACAGGAAGCCATTAGCTTGAATTAGTTCATCCATTTGCAGGATGCCAACTTGGAAAACAGAGAGCAGCTGTGAGGCCAGGAATGTTTGAATGGGAAGGAAGAGGAGGGTGAGGTTGCATTGAAGGCTCTTAAGCATCCAGTGGTTCAGTCAGTGAGTCTTCTAGCAGTTGCTTACTGAGAGCTTACTGTGTGTTCCACCCCAGGCTTTGTCCTGGGGCCCTGTTCTTACCCTCCAATTGCTTCCAGTCTAGGATGAGGGGACATTTAACCAGAGGAAGACATGAGTCAGGTATATGAAGATAAGAGCATATGTTCAGGCCATCCAGTTTGTGACTTCCAGTCAACTTGTGGAGCCTTTAGCAACGTGATTAGCCATTTATTCATTCATTCGTTCATTCACTAACAGTTCCATCACATTAAATAATTATTTATGGAGTGCCTATTATATACTAGACACTAGAGATATAGAGGTGAACAGGGTGGACATAGGTCTCTGCCTTTCTGGACCTTTCAGCCTAATGGTAGAGAAGACAAAGAAGAGGGGCAATGGGGGAGGGCTCCTTTAGATTGGGTAGTTAAAAGACGCTTCTTCATTACCAGGGAGTCATGCTCCACCTCTTTAAGATCTGCAGATGCTTTCCAGTTAGTACTGCTAAAGCTGAAATCAAACAGCATCCTGAAGAAAGAGCTAACATTTTGTGAACTCAAATATGGGTCTGCCAGGTTTGATTTCCAGTGCCTGCCCATGCAAAAGAAAAAAAAAAAAACAAATCAATGCAACTTATTTTTTATATAATAGTATAAAAAATGGGTCCATAGTAACTTTGTAGTAAAGTACAAAGTAGTAAACTTACTAATTAAAAGACACAGGTTGGCAGAATGGATTAAGAGACATAATCCAGCTATATGCTGCTTACAAGAGACTCATCTTAGACACAAGGATACAAATAGATTGAAAATGAAAGGATGGAAAAACATTTTCCACACAAGCTGTAACCAAAAGAAAGCAGGAGTAGCCATACTAATATAGGATGAAATAGACTTTAAATGTAAAGACATCACAAGAAACAAAGAAGGACACTATATGCTAATTAAAGGGTCAATTCACCAAAAAGATATAACAATCATAAGTGTTTATGCTCAATCAAGGAGCTCCAAAGTACTTGAGACAGACATTGGCAAAACCTAAGGGAGCAATAGATGTTTCAACAGCACTAGTAAGAGACTTTGATATACCATTATCCTCTATAGATAGAACAACCATACAGAAGATCAACAAGGAAATAGAGAAGTTAAATAACTTGATAAATGAATTAGACCTAACAGACATATTTAGGTCATTTGTACCCCACAGCACAAGGATATACATTCTTCTCTAGTGTTCATGGAACATTCTCCAGAATAGATCATATGCTGGGGCACAAAACAGGTCTTTACAAATTTTAAAAATATTGAAATTTTTCAAAGCACTTTCTCTGATTACAATAGGATGAAGCTGGATCTCAAGAACCACCAAAGAATGAGAACCCTCACAAATATATGGAAATTAAATAACACACTCTTAAACAACCAGTGGGTCAAAGAAGAAATTGCTAGAGAAATCAGCAGCTATCTGGAGATGAATGAAAATGAGAATACAACTTATCAGAACTTATAGGATGTGGCAAGGTCTGTGCTGAGAGGGAAATTTGTTGCCCTAAATCCTTATATTAAAAAACAAGAACGAGCAAAAATCTAGGACTTAACAGCAAACCTGGAGGAACTTGAGAAAGAACAGCAAACTAACCCCAAAGCAAATAGGAGAAGAGAAATAACAAAGATTAAAGCAGAGATAAATGAATGGGAGAACAAAAGAACAATAGAAAGAATCATTAAAACTAAAAGTTGGTTCTTTGAGAAAATCAATAAAATTGATTGGCCACTAGCAAGATGGACAAAGAAAAAACCAGAGAAGATGCAAATAAACAAAATCAGAAATGAGAAGGTATGCATTACCACAGACCCTGAAGAGATAAAGAAATCATAAGAGATACAACAACAACTATACACCAACAAACTAGATGAAATGAACAAATTCCTGGAGACACACAAACAAGCTACACTGACTCAGGAATAAATAGAAGATCTCAACAAACCAATCACAAGTAAAGAGATTCACTCAGTCATCAAAAATCTTCCTACAAAGAAAAGCCCAGGGCCAGATGGCTTTACAGGGGAATTTTATCAAGCATTCCAGAAAGAACTAACACCAATCCTGCTCAGACTTTTGCAAAAGACTGAGGAAATAGGAATGCTACCTAACTCATTTTATGAAGTTAATGTCATTTTAATACCAAAACCAGGTAAAGATGCCATAAGAAAGGAAAACTACAGGCCAATCCCTCTAATGAACATAGATGCAATAATTCTGAATAAAATATCAGCAAATCAATTCCAACAACACATTAGAAGAATTATACACCATGACCAAGTTGGGTTTATATCACGAATGCAAGGATGGTTCAACACAAGAAAATCAATTAATGTAATACAGCACATTAACAAATCAAAAGAGAAAATCACATGATCATCTTGACTGATGCCGAAAAAGCATTTGACAAAAGTCAGCATACTTTTCTGATAAAAACACTCCAAAGATAGGACTCAAAGGTAACTACCTTAATATGATGAACGGAATATATGAAAAACCACTAGCCAGCATAGTACCCAATGGAGAGAGACTGAAATCTTTCCCCCTGAGATCAGGTACAAGACAAGGATCCCCACTGTCACCACTATTATTTAACATTGTGCTAGAAGTTCTAGCTAGAGCAATCAGGCAGGACAAAGAAATAAAAGGCATCCAAATTGGAAAGGAAGAAGTAAAACTCTCATTATTTGCAGATGATATGTTACTATACTTGGAAGATCCTGAGAAATCTACAGCAAAGGTACTTGAGCTAATAAACAAATTTAACAAAGTGGCAGGATATAAAATTAATGTGCAAAAATCTGTGACATTTTGGTACACAATCAATGAGCTAGCTGAGGAGTCAGTTAAGGAAAAAATTCCATTCAAAATAGCTCTTCAAAGAATTTTGTGTACCCAACATTAGCACTACTTGGTATATACCCACAAGAGCTGAAAGCAACAACACAAACAGACATTTGCACACTGATGTTCATAGCAGCATTATTCACAATTGCCAAAAGATGGAAATAAACTAAATGCCCATCAACAGACGAGTGGATCGACAAAATGTGGTATATACATATGATGGAATATTATGCAGCAGTAAGACAAAATGATGTCCTGAAGCACATGACAAGATGGATGAGCCTTGAGGACATAATGCTGAGTGAAATTAGCCAGACACAAAAGGACAGATAGTGCATGATTCCACTTTTATGACCAGCATAAAGGTATAATCAGAGACTTATAATGCAGAATACAGAGGACTTAGAGATACATAGAAGCTAGAGATGGGTGAAACTGCTAGCTAATGAGGTTGAACTCCAATGTAAGGAATAGATAGGAGTGAAGGTGATTCTCTAGTGAGTCTAGACATAATATTACCATATTGAAGATGAACAAGATTGAAAGGGGTTGGATATATCTATGTGTCCCACTGACTCACACTAGAAATAAGAATTAGTTCTTCCAAGAATTACTTCAAAGATATGATTCTTGTACAAAGAGTGACTAAGTCCAGGGTACGGGGGTGGGGGGACTGCTATTGTATGCTATGTGCTATGTTCAAAAGGAAACCATCAGCACTACCACAGCAACAGTAGAGGTAAATAATGGGGGGAGGGACGATTTAAGAGGAGGTTTAGATTTTCTACTTGGCGAGGGTGTGTTAATTATTTTTCTTTCTCTTGGGAACAATGAAATTATCTAAAATTGAGAAGGTTGATGGACGGTGGACTTTGGGCCCTCTACATGATGCCCGATGAATGCAGGTGGCTGAAGGATGCACTGACGGAGAAGTAGATTGGTGAACGATGGTGTCTATTTATGAAAGAAGGTTGTGCTGCTACAAAAAGGAACAAAGTATTGAGGCATGCAACAATGCGAACGAACATGTGGAACATTAGATGAGACAAAATAAGCCAGAAACAAAAGACGAAGAATGGTATGGTCACATTTAGAAAATGCTTATAAGAAAACAGGGGCCTAGATTGTAAGGTTTTAGAGAAGACACATTAAGTCTGGAGTGGTATTATTATTTCTGGATTGTGAGACCTACTTGGTATATACCCCCAAGAGCTGAAAGCAATGACACAAACAGACATTTGCACATCGATGTTCATAGCAGCATTATTCACAATTGCCAAAAGATGGAAACAAACCAAATGCCCATCAACAGATGATATATACATAACCTGATATTTAGAGATAAGAATGAAGCCAAACAGGTTGGGGTTCAAGTAATTCAGAACATAGGGGTAAGGAAGACAGTGTCTATATTTTAGAACCACACATAATTGTTTGAGGCCATGGAAGAAAGGTTTATTTGAAATGGAACTAAAATTTTCTGTAGTGCATAATCTAATTCAACCTATCTGTATATCTCATTTGAACAATTGAAACAGAGGGAGCACAGAATGAGAAAGAGGTCCTTTAATCTTGTATAGATTATTGTAATGCCTCGATACATCTTAGAGTATATTAAGCAGATAATCAAAAAGTACTGGCAAAGTCTCCTGAGGGAGGGGAGAAAGAATATGGAACTATTAAACCTTACCATCACGGAATCCCCTGATACTGTGTCAAACTTCAGGGACACCCAAATCAATAGGCCACGCCCTCGAACATGAGGCTTACTCTTGTGCAGCTTATTTAAGTAGCAGAGAAGCTTAGACCTCCTATAGGCATGCCTAAGAGTTACTTCTGGAGGACCTCTTTTGTTGCTCATATGTGGCCTCAGTCTCTCTAACCCCAACTCTTCAAGTGAAATCATTGCCCTCCTCCCTACGTGGGACAAGACATCCAGGGGTGAAAGTCTCTCTGGAGACATGGGAGATGACTCCCAGGGATTAATCCAGCCCTGGCACCGTGGGATCAACAATTCCATCCTGACCAAAAGGAGGAAAAGACATGTAATTAATAAAGTATTAGTGGCAGAGAGAGTTCAAATAGAATCGAGAGGCTACTCTGA
>PVIY010034971.1:0-26704 GCA_004026745.1 Myrmecophaga tridactyla
AATTAATTTAAAAAAAAAAAGAAATCGTAACCCATGCCAAACTCTGAAATCTGTTCTACAACTAATCGTTCTGTTGTGCTGTGAAATGTATTGCTTTTTGTGTGTGTGTTCTTTTCAGAAAAAAGAAAAAAAGTTGATTATAATGATAAAAAGTGTTTATTCTTTCTAGCCTCCAATGTTCTGGAGTAGCTAGAAGGAAAAATCTGAAATGATGGTATGGTAGCCCACGACAAACTCTGGGATCTGTCCTGCAACTACTTGTTGAAGAATGCTTTGAAAACTATTGCTTTTCTCTTTCTTTGCTTTGTATATGTGTTATATTACACAATTTAAAAAGTTTTAAAAAAAGAAACCAATTAGTAACAAAAGTGTTATTGTTTTACATTTTTACAAATCTCTTTAGGTTCCTTTAATCTAATTGCACTTTGAATAGCACTTTTTAGGCATGCTTTGATCCCTTGGAAAATACTGGCTCACCGAGTTATACAGAACATGGCACATAATTAAAAATCACATTTTTTAATATCCCTACTAATCTCATCAGAAAATGTTAAGTAGGAGGAAGCCTATCAAGCTCATGATAGGGGTTTGAGTTTTCCAAAAATAAAGTTTTGCTTGGAAGCTCAAACTTTAACATTAGCAAAAAACACTGCTGTCAGCTGCCTTTCCTGAAGTGACAGACACAGTTCATTCATTTTCATGAAAAAGTTTGATAAATTCGCAAGTCTAAATAATGTTCTTTCAAGTTTTCAATAGTTTTCTCAAGTAAAAACGGTGTCCCATGAAAAAGCAGTTGTTAGTTCAGCTCACAATTCAAGCACAAGCCAAGTGCTTGTCATTGAAACAATCATTAATACTTTGGTATATACAAACTTTCCGTTCTGTCAAGCAGAATATTAAAAAGGTGTGTACTCAAATGTTGAGATTTAATAAAATAACAGCTTGCACTGTTCAATTAAAGACATTCTAAAGAAGAACTAACATTTTTTTTCTTTTTATTTACCATGAGTGTGTGAGGGTAAAGAATAAATGGCCATTAGTAATGTTTAGTAGCACTGCCTTTATTCGTGCTAAGATGCCATGAGTTTTACCCACCACTGCTTTTGCACTATCAATACAAAGTGAAAAAGGCAAGTACAAAAATAGTTTTGACCTTATAGATAACCCTAAAAGAGTACCAGTTTCAAACCTATTTTCAGCAGACCACATTCTGAGACCAGCTATCTATATTTAGTTTTGAAACAGGTAATGAACATCAGAAATACTATCAAGACTCTTAAAATACACTGTCCAGGTCCAGCCTCCAGAGATTCCATTCTGGATGGACCCCACAATTCAGAGTTTTACAAGTTCCCCATGTAGTTCTCAAAGTGTTGATCCATACCATATTAGCAAATATTCACTTACAAATTATTTTGGAAGTATCTACCAGTTCATTCCTATATTTATATCTTCAATTAGATTATTAAGCCTGTTAAACTGCTATTAAAAATCATACTACAGCATTATCACATCTACCTCCACACTATCTCTTGGCTTTGATCCTTCTTGCAGATGTGCACAACATATAAGATATGCCCTAACTCCTACCCACATAATTTCAACCTTCTCTTCACAGTATACGTATCTCTAATGTCTTTTCCTCCCAATTCATTCTGCATACAGTAGATAATCTTTCCTAAACAGCATTTTACTATGAGTACACCTCCTAAAAAAACTTAGAAACACTTTATATTCTTATCTCCAAGTATTCACTCATGTAATTACCCCATACGAAATGTTCACAAATCTAATATCCATCAAGATCTACCAAAAGGCAATTACTCAAGAAACTTTTAGTTGAATTTTAGCTCTATGCTCTAATGTGGCAAAGTTCAAGTAGATGCTTTTTCCTTATCTCTGGTCTATCGAAGACAAGAAGATTTCTGTCACCAGAGACTGTTTTCTCTGTTGTTAAGTCCCTGCTCTGGAATAGCTAACTATATATTATCTATCTATCTATCTATCTATCTATCTATCTATCTATCTATCTATCTATCATCTATCTATCTATCTATCTATCTATCTATAGAGAGACAAATAGAATCTTAATAAATACATGAAGAAACAATGAGTTACACCTGATAAAAGGTGTGGTGGTTAATTTTATGCATAACCTTTGCTAGGTTATACTATACACTTATTAAGTCAAGTAAGCAACGGCCTGATCATTACTGTGAAGGTAAGTCATGGATTTAAATCATAAGTCAGTTGATTACATCTAGGGCTGATTATATCTATAATCAACAAAGCAGACTCCCTTCAGAAATAAAAGGGTCTCATCCAGTAAGTTAAAGGACTTAAAGAAAGAATTGACAATTTCAGCAGTCAAAAAGAATTTCTATCTCTACTTCAGCCAGCCAGTTTTTCCTGGGGAAATTTATCAAAATTTTCACTAAAATTCTCAGCTTGCAGCCAACCCTTCAGAATTCAGACTTGTCAATCCCCACAGATGTGTGAGCCAATTTCTATAATATTTCTTAGTATTTACATACATACATATATATACATATACATATATATCCTATAGGTACTGTTTCTCTGAAGAATCCTGAATAACACAAATTTTCACATTAGAAGGTTAGAAAGCTATCAAATTTTGTTTGGTTCATTGGCTAAAACATAAACTAAAAGGGGACCTATACTACCTGAAGACTAAATGCCAGAACTACCCAAGATTAATGTAGATGAAGAGATCTAAAGGCTTAGAGAGACTAGAATGTTAAGAGTGGAATTATCGTGGAAGACCTGCTCACTCACCCCAGTAATGTCTAGAGGACAAACCTCTCACCAGGATTGTTAGGAATAAATTTGTGAGACTAACTCCAACATCCCTGAAGAGATCTGTGATTGCTCTTTTAGGTCAGATATTACTGTGGGAACTGGTGCCAATGAACTTGGATCCTTGAATACAATGTGAATGATCAGATGCCAGGCTGGTGGGAGTCAAGTGGCAGCACTTAATCGCCAAAGGCAAGATGGACATGGCCACCCTAATGAACACAAAAATCAAAGCAGTAATCAAAAAGTCTGACTTTGAAAGATATGGTGTTAGCGAGCTGATAATAAGATACCAAGAAGTGAAATATATGTTGCACTCTACTAAATTTTACTTGATCTGTATAAGCAGAAGAGTTCTATTTCAAGTGAACAAATATCTAACTTGAATCAGAAAAATAAATACTCACAGATCAAAAAAATCAATTTCCAGACTTTAGACAGATTACAGCCCAGAAACCCTTGAATGAAGGGAAGGCCTTGGGGAAGACCCTGCTACACTACCAAAAATTTATACTGTTAATCGTTCTCCCATCCTTCCCCAAAGGGACCTATGGCCTATGGCCTTTTACTAGGGTGACTCTGCATGAGGGAAAAGGCACTGTTCAGACATTTCTGGAATTATCAGACATGCACTGACAATTCCAGAAGACACAATATATCACTGTGGTTCAACAGTCAGAGCAGGGATTTATGGAAGTTGGGTGATCAATGGAGTGCTGACTCAGGTCTGTCCAACAGAGGTTCCAGTGGATGCCTGAACATATTCTGTGATTATTTCCCCAGTTCCAGAATGCATAATTGGAATAGATGTACTCAGCAACTAACAAAATCCCCACACTGGTTTCCTGAGTTGTGGAGTGAGAACTATTACAGTAGGGAAGACCAAGGGGGAGTCACTAGAACTGGTTCTATCCAGCAAAACAGTACACCAAAAGCAATACTGCATTCCCAGAGGGAACGCAGAGATGAGTACCATCATCGAGGACTTGAAGGATACAAGGGTGGTGATTCTCACCATTACCGTATTCAACTCTCATACATGGACTATGTAGAAAACAGATGGATCTTGGAGGATGACAGTGGATTATCTTAAATTTAATCAGATGGTAACTCCAAGTGCAGTTACTGTTCCAGATGTGGTATCATTATGAGCAAATCAACACATCCCCTGGTACCTGGAATGCAGCTAATGATGTGGCAAATGCTTTTCCTTAATACCTAGTAAAGACTACCAGAAACTTGCTTTCAGCTGGCAAAGCCAACAATACATCTTTGCTGTCCTAACTCAGGGGTATATCAACTTTCCAGCCCTATGTCATAATTTAGTTCACAGGAACCTTGATTGCCTTTCCCTTCCACAAGATATCACACTGCTCCATTATATTGAAGACATTTTGCTTATTGGACCTAGTAAGCAAGAAGTAGCAATCCTCTAAATGGAGCATGGGAGATAAATCCAACAAAAATTCAGGGGCTTTCTACTTCAGTGGAATTTCTAGTCATCCAGTGGCACAGAGGATGTCAAGATATCCCTTCTATAGTGAAGGATAAGTTGTTGCATCTGGCCCTTCATACAACAAAAAGAGGCACAATACCGAGTTGGCTACTTTGGATTTTGGAGGAAATAATTCTTCATTTCAATATGCTACTGCATATTGTGACCTGAAAAGCTGCTAGTTTTGAGTGGGGGTCAGAACAAGAGGAGGCTCTACACTACTGTGCAAGCTGCTTTGTCTCCTGGGCCATATAATCCAGCAGATCCAATGGTGCTAGAAGATTCAGTGGCAAACAGAGATGATGTTTGGAGCCGTTATCAAGCCCCTCAAAGAGAATCATAGCATACACACTTAGGATTTTGGATCAAAACCCTGCCAACCTCTGCAGATAACTACTCTCATTTTGAGAAACAGCTTTTGGCCTGCTACTACTAAGTCTTAGTAGAAGTCAAATGCTTAATCATGGACCAAAAATTTACCATGAGACTTGAGGTGCCCAACAACTAGGTGTTGTCTAACCCACAAGCCATAAAATTGGGTGTACACAGCAGCATTTTGTCATCAAACGGAATCAGGCTCAAGCAGTCCCTGCAGGCAGTTATATGAAGAAGTCAAATGTCCAAAGGTCCCACTCATGCCATATTACCTTCCTTTCTCAGCCCACAGCTATGGTATCTGGGGGAATTAGCCTATGATCAGTTGAATAAGGAAGAGAAAACTCATGCCTGATTTACAGATAGTTCTGCAGATATACAGGTACTACCCAAAAGTAGATAGCTGCAGTACTACAGCCCCTTTCTGGACATCTTTGAAGAACAGTGGTGAAAGGAAATCGTCCAAGTGGGCAGCAGAACTTCAAGCAATGTACCTGACTGTTCATTTTACTCGCAAGGAAAAATGGTCACAGGTGCATCTGTATACTGATTCATGGGCTGTGACTAATGGTTTGGCTGAATGGTCAGTGACTTGGAAGGAAATGACTGGAAAAAAAGTCTTAGGAGGGGTATATGGATAGACCTTTCTGAATGAGTAAAAACCATAAAGAGGTTTTTGTCCCATGTGAGTGCTCAACAGAGAGTGTGTCTTCAGCAGAGAAGGGTAGTAGATAGGACGACCTGTCCTGCCAATACTAGTCAGCCTCTTTCTCCAGCCACTACTGCCATTGCCCAGTGGGCTCATGAACAAAGTACTCATGGTGGTGGGGATAGAGATTATGCATGGGCTTGGCTACATGGACTTCCACTCACCAAGGCCAACCTAACTATAGTTACTGAGTGTCCAATCTGCCAGCAGTGGCAGATACCAACATTCAATCCCCAAGGGTACCATTACCCACTGTGATCAGCTTGATGGCAGATGGATTATACTAGACCACTTCTATCATGGGAGAGGCAGCAGTTTGTTCTTACTGGAACAGATGCACACTCCAGATACGGATTTGTCATCCTTACTCAATGCTTCTGCCAAAACTACTTTCAGTGGACTTGTACCGCCATCATGGTATTTCATACAGCTTTGTTTCTGATCAAGGAACCCACTTCATGGCATATGAAGTACAGGAATGGGCACATGCTCATGGAAGTTGCTGGTTTTACCACATTCCCCATCATCTCGAAGCAACTGGACTGAGAGAACAGTGGAATGGCCTAAGGTTGGGGCAATGTTCTCCAGGAGGTTGTATGTGGTATAAGTCAGCAGCCACTCTCTACAGTGCTGTTTGCCCCACAGCAAGGATTCATGAGCCCAGGAATCAAGAGATGCAAGTGGAAGTGGCACCACTCAATATCACTCCTAGTGATTTCACTAGTAAATTCCCATCCCTGTGACTTCTTAAGCTCTGCTGGTCTACAGGTCTCATCCTCAAAAAGAGTAATGCTTCCATCCTCAAAAAGAGTAATCCTCAAAAAGAACACAATGATTCCATTGACTGCAAGTTCAGACTGCTACCTGGCCACTTAAGGCTCTTAATGCCTCTGAATAAACAGGCAAAGAAAGCAATTATTGTACAAGCTGGGGTGACTGATCTTGATCGTCAAGGGGAAATAGGATTGCTACTACACAATGGAGGTAAAGGACAGTTTGCTTCAAATACAGGAGATCCCTTTGGGATTCTCTTAATACTAACATGTCCTGTGTTACAGTCATTGGAAAACTGCTATAACCCAATCCAGAAAGAATTACTAATGACCTAGCCCCTCGAGGAATGAAGGTTTGGGTCACCTCACCAGGCAAAGAAACACGACCAGCTAAGGGTAAACAGACTGTAGTGGATAGTGGAAAGTAGTTATAAATACAAGCTATATTCATGTGACCACTTGCAGAAACAAGAATTATAATAGGTATGAGGATTTTGCCCTAACTTTGTTATGAATGTTAATATATATAGACATAAAGCAAATATCTTTGTTTTCTTCCCTATCTTCTCCCCTAATCATATAAGTTGTATTAACTTTTTGTCACAGTATTTAAGTTATCAAATAATCAAGTTTAAGAGTGAACATCACTCAAAGATTTGCATCTTCTTCTAGGGAAAAGGTCAGTATGCTTCTGATTGTATACAGGTCAGATGAATCATGCTAGACAAAAGTATGACTGTTAATGTATTTATTTAGAGATTAAATATGGTTTAAGGAGATGTGTATGGGTGCTAAATTGACAAGGGGTGGACTATGATCGTTAATATCATGTGTCACCTTTGCTAGATGATGGCATCCAGTTGCTTGGCCAAGCAAACAATGACCTGATCGTTACCGTGAGGGTATTTCATGAATGTAAATCATAAGTCAGTTAACTGAATGCATCTATGCCTGATTACAACTACAATCAACAAAAAAGACTGCCTTCAGAAACGAGAGGAGTCTCACCAATAAGCTGAAGACATTAAAGGGAGAACTAAGATTTCAGTAGTCAAAAAGAATTTCTATCTTTGCTTCTGCTAACCAGCTTTTCCTGGGGAATTCACTGAAACCTTTATTAGGGTTCCCAACTTGTAGCCTGCCCTAGGAAATTTGGACTTCACAATCCTCACAGTCACACGAGTCAGTTCCTGTAAGAAATGTCTTAATACTTACTTACTTACATACATATACCTCCTGTCGTTTCTCTTTCTCTGGAGAACCCTAATACAGAAGGTAAAACACCTCTTTAGTCTACTTAACAACAGAGAATCTGGTTCCTGCAATATGAGAAAATGGGCAATAAAGTGGTGAAGTAAAACTATCTAAACAAACAGCACTGTATCTTTGTCCTATATTGTTTTCTAAATGCCTTCTAAAGCAAATATCATTTATCAAATGGCACTAAACACTTAGCTATTAAAATAACTTTAGTACTAGAAATAATATGTACACACACACACATTCATCCATAAATATTTTATGATGTATCTCCACTATACATCTTACATAAGTTTCTTGAAAAAGAAACTTAACCATAAAGCATTTTCACATTTTTAAAACTTTGACAATAATCTTTCATTATCATCAAATAGCCAAGTCAGTTTAAGTAGGGTTAAATATACAAAAGTACAACAGTACTATATTTTTCACTTCTGATTCTGAAATACGAAGGATAAAACATGAATCTCTGGCACCCTCTGGTGTTTAAGCACTACACAGTTTCCCATATTCATTTCAGGTGTATTAACCAGCAGAGCCATATTTTTCTGATCATAGTGGAAAAAGCCACAAATGAACAAACAAAATTTTTAAGCAAGTATGTGGTTTTGAAAAAGTAAGTAGATACCACTTTATTATTAAACCTCACCTAGTTGAGTTAAGATAAGATCTGACATCACACAGTAATATTTCAGCCTACTTAACAAAAATGTCAGCATTAAGGGTCTGTTTTAAGTTTAATTTTAACAACTGAAGTGGTATTAAGTATACAGGAAAGCAAAGTGAAATGAAAAAGGCATCTTAACTCAAAAATAAAAGATCATCTAAAAAATATTTGTCTAAGATTTTGACAACTGATCTATTATTAAGTATGCAGGAAAACAAAGTAAGCTGAAAAGGGCATCTTAATACTAAAATAAAAGATCATCTAAAAAATATTTGTCTAAGATTATTGGTGCTTCTATATCTTTTTCAACATTCTTTATTTCAACAAATATTTGACAGCCTATTATGAACTAGGCAAAGTTGTAAACACAAGGTATACAATAGTAAACAACAGTTATTGTAAACACAGAATTAAAAACAGGCAGGCTATACACAAAAGGGTAAATAAATAGACGAAAAAGATAATTATAGTTAAGGGAGTCAAGAGCAGATTTGACTGAAAAGGACAATTTACACTGGTTGACCAAAAAAAGCCTCTCGAAGGAAATAACTTTGAAACTGAAATATGAAGGACCATGCTATATAAAGACTCTGGTCTTTATATAGGAGACAGAGGGTTCAACAAATATCACATCTAAAAATTTTACAGTGGGAACATAACTAGCATGTTTGAAGAAAAGAATAAAGCTAACACACAGTCTGGGGCACTATATCGTGGACATGATACATGCAATGGTTTGACTACTTCCATTTACATTGAATGTAATCTCCTAACTTGCTTAAACCACTGTTTTTGAGTTTTTCTGTTACCTACAACCTTACTGAATTCCAACAAATACAACCATGCTTCTAAATGGGAATCTTTAACATCATAAAAATGTCAACATCTCCCCTAAATTTAACATACATAATCTCAGTAAAAAACTTTCATGGAACTGCCCAATGCTGATTATAAAATTAATGTGCAAGATAAAAATAACATGAAAAGTCAAGACACGGGGTGGTAGTTAGGTTCAGGTGTCAACTTGGCCAGGTGAAGGTGCCTAGTTCTGTTGCTGCGGGAATGAGTCAGTGGCATGTGAATTTCATCTGTCACTGATTACATCCACAGTTGGCTAGGGGGAGTGCCTGCTGCAATGAATGATGTTTAATTTAATTGGCTTGATGCTTAAATGAGACACCTCAATGCAGCACAGACCGAGTAGTTCAGCATACCTCAACTCAGCACTAGTCAGCCCAGGCCTTTGAAAATGCAGAAAGGAATCACACCAGGGAAAGCTGCTGGAACCCAGAAGCCTGGAGAGAAAGCCGGCGGAGACCACCCTGTGCCTTCCCATGTAAGAGAGAACTTGAGATGAAAGTTAGCTGTCTTTCCTCTGAAGAACTACAAGTTTTTAACTAAATAAACCACCTTTTATTAAAAGCCAATCCATCTCTGGTGTGCTGCATTCTGGCAACTTTGGCAGACCAAAACACCACCTTTGGTAAAAAGAAATAGAGAGGATTTACCCTATCAGATATAAAAATAAACAAAGCAGTTGTAATAACTGAAAACATCAAAATATTATTACAATAGTAAAACAAAAACATATCAAAGTAAAATTCTAGAAATGGATGCTTGTAAAAATGGGAATTTACTGTAAGATAAAGATGGAATTTCAAATCATAAAGTAAGGATGATGAATTCTTCAGTAAAAATTGCTGAGATGTGCAATACATTTGGGAAAAAATTAATTTTTAACTGCAGACATTTTCAAAGATAAAATCAAGAATTATTGAAGATTTAAGGGTAAATGTGTATATGTGAGGTGTCTGCATAGATGTCTTAGAAGAAATACCGGAGCACATCATTATGATCTTAGCATAGGAAAACACTCTTAAAATAAGGCAAAATTCAAAAGCTATAAAAGAAGGAACTAATAAATCTAAAATTGTTTTACAATTTGGCTATAACAAAAGATACTAAAAACAGAGCTGCAGGTTATATAAAAGATTAGGAGAAAAATAGTTACAGAATATACAACAAAGAATTACTCTCCAGTATATATATATATGTCTAGAAACAATAAGAACTCACAAATAATTGAACAAAAGTAATAAGCTAGAAATTTCCAAAAGAAAATGCTAATAGTGACACTTTTGCTTCAGGCAATAAGTGGACTAGATCTATGACCAGCAATTACAAGGAACTTTAACAAGACCAGCATATATTTTCATTCCGTTGTTGAGTTCACAGAAAATATCGGAAAAGGTGTCAGCAAAACTAAGCAACGAGCACACTCTAAAGGCAAGGTTACCTCAGGAACAAATGTCTAAGAAACCATATCTGAGCCTCCTGGGTTAAGCCAGATTCCCTAGAACAAGGCTAAAGTGGTCTCAAATCAATAGTCATCCTGGTTCCTATGGGAAGCAGTCATAAGCCATCCTTGGGTTAAAGCAAACTCAATTTAGGCCCAAGTTTAACCTCTGATTAATCCATCAAACAAATGGTTTTAACCCACCAATTATCTTGGATTCACTTTTTGATGAATAACTGCTGTTTGCTCATTTTGGGAATTCCACATTTTATTTTTAAATATTTAAAAATATGTTTTTAATATTCAGTATTTGATAATTCAATGTTAGAAGTCTTTGGAGTTCCAAATGTGTTGTTACTTCTCCACAGTTTGACTAATGGTGACTTTCCCTTGTGTTTTATCACAAATATGGATGCCAAAACTCTAACCTCAATCCTGACATCAATGTCTACATAAATAACCCAAAATAATTTTTAAATGTCAGAAATAAGAATTTAACTAGGTGGCTTGAATATAATAATAATTTTTAACAATCAACCTGAATTTCTACATCCTAGTCCCAAAAACGATTACCAAAAACATGCCCTGTGAAAGCAACAGAAAGCTAAGGTGCTGAGGAATAAATGTAACAGATAAGTGCAACAAATAATGCATAATCCGTATAGGTAAAATTGTATCACTTTATTGGAAGATTATAATGGCAACATGGATAAATGGAGACATAAATCATATTCCTAGATTACAGGTTCAAATTATGAGAAACCAGTTGGAAGACAAATGACCTATGGTCAAGGTCAAGGCCATGCAAATTCAAATTTCAATAGAGATTTTGGAGGAAATTCACAAATTGATTCTTAAATTTATAGAGAACAGATAGGCGCACAACCGGCAGGGAAATCAAGAAGAGGGCAGGAAAGGGGGGATATGGAATTCGAAGAAAAGGGAAAAAAGGGGGGATAGACTCATCTTAGAACAAGGATACAAATAGATTTGTAAAGTGAAAGAATAAAAGAATGGAAAGACAGGTTCCACTCAAGCTATAACCAAAAGAAAGCAGGAGTAGCTATACTAATATCAGAAAAAATAGACTTTAAATGTAAAGACATCATAAAAGACAAAGAAGGACACTTTATTATTAACAAAAGGGACAATGCACCAAGAAGAAATTACAACAAAAAACAATAAATGTTTGTGCTCCAATCAAAGAGCTCCAAAGTATATGAAAAAACACTGGCAAAACTTAAATAAGTGATAGACATTTCAACAATAAGAGTAGGAGATTTCAATACACCACTCTCCTCTACAGACAGAACAACCAGACAGAGGATCAGAAAGGAAACTGAGAACTTAAACAATTTGAGAAATGAATTATACCTCACAGATATACATAGGTCATTACATCCTCAACACCAGGATATACATTCTTTTCTACTGCTCATGAACATTATCCAGGATAGATCATATGCTGGGACACAAAACAAGTTTTCATAAATTTAAAAACACTGAAATTATTCAAAGCACTTTCTCTGATCACAATGGAATGAAGCTGGATATAAATAACCATCAAAGAATGAGAATTTTGACAAATATATGGAGATTAAATAACAAACTCTTAAACAACCAATGGGTCAAAGAAGAAATTGCTAGAGAAATTGGTAGCTATCTGGAGACAAATGAAACTGAGAATACAACATATCAGAACTTATCGGAAGCAGCAAAGGCTGTTCTGAGAGGGAATTTATTCCCCTAAATGCCTATATTAAAAACCAAGAACAAACAAAAATTGAGGACCTAACTGCTCACCTGGAGGAACCTGAGAAAGAATAGCGAACTAACCCCAAAGCAAACAGAAGAAGAGCAATAACAAAGATTAAAGCAGAGCCAAATGAATGGGAGAACAAAAGAACAGTAGAAAGAATCAATAAAACCAAAAGTTGGTTCTTTGAGAAAATCAATAAAATTGATGGACCATTAGCAAGGCTAACCAAAAAAAAAGAGAGAGAGAGAGAGAGAGAGCGAGTGAGAGAGAGGATGCAAATAAACAAAATCAGAAATGGGGCGGGGTCATTACAAAAGACCCTGAAGAAATAAAAATCATAAGAGGATGCTATGAACAACTATACACCAACAAACTAGACAACTTAGACGAAATGGACAAATTCCTGGAAACACGTGAACAAGTTACAGGGAACCAAGAAGAAACAGAAGATCTCAACATATTAATGGCAAGTAAATAGAGTCAATCAGTCATCAAAAATCTTCCTCCAATGATGGTTTTCCCAATGGTGTCACAGGGAATTTTGCCAAACATTCCAAAAAGAACTAATATCAATCCTGCTCAAACTTTTCCAAAAAACTGAAGAAAAAGAAACCTACCTAACTCATTTTAAGAAGCTAATACCACGTTAATACCAAAACTGCATAAAGATGCTACAAGAAAGGAAAACTACAAACCAATCTCCCTAATGAACATAGATGCAAAATTCTCAACAAAATACTAGCAAATCAAATCCAGCAACACATAAAAGAATTATACACAATGACTGAGTGGGGTTTATATCAGGAATGCAAGGATGGTTCAACACAACAAAATCAGTTAATGTAACACAGCACATTAACAAATCGAAAGGGAAAAAGCATATGATCATCTTGACTGATGCTGAAAAAGCAATTGACAAAATTCAACATTCTTTCCTGATAAAAATACTTCAAAAAGTAAGACTCAAAGGTAACTTCCTCAATAAGATAAAGGGCATATATGAAAAACCCATAGCCAGCATCATACTAAATTGAGATTGACTAAGATTGGGAACGAGTCAAGGATGCCCTCTGTCACCACTATTATTCAACATTGTACTAGAAGTTCTAGCTAGAGCAATCAGGCAGGACAAAGAAATAAAAGGCATTAAAATTGGAAAGAAAAAAGTAAAGTACTTTTTAAGTACTTTTATTTAGAAAAGAAGAAAAGTTTAAATGTCATAATGTCAATATTTACCTTACGAAGGAAGAGGAGCAATGTAAACTAAAAGGAGAAAGGAATAATAAAAAAGAAACAATGATGTAGACAAAAGATGAACAATAAATTTAACAAAATCAAAAGTTGATTTTTTGTACATATTAACAAAAATGATAAAACTCTAGCAATGAAAATTAGTATCAGTATAAATCATAGACATAAAAGAATAAGGAAATAAAAAGAATTTTATGCCCCCAAAAGTCAACAAAGGTAAAATGCACAAAATCCTTGTAAAAATGCATATTACCCCTCTCCCATAGAATCTACACTCAAGAAAAGAAAAGAATATAAACAAATTCACGTCAAATTTGAAAGCAAAGGGCGGCTGCCGTGGCTCAGCAGGCAGAGCTCCGACCTGCCGTGCTGGAGGTCTGGAGTTCGATCCCTGGTGCCTCCTGCCCATATGCAAATTAAAAAAAAAAAAAAGAAAAAAAAATTTGAAAGCAAAGATGTACAAATATCTTTAAAATACAATTTTCTGAAACTGATACAAATAAAACAGAAAATCTAAATAGCCTTATATCTATCACTGAAATTTAGTTTCTTATCAAAAACCTCTCCACCAAAGAAAATAGAAAACCTACCAATTTCACCGGTAAATTAAAGAAGAAATAATAACAAATCTACACCAATGCATTAAGAAAATACAGGAGGAGGAAACACTTTCTGACTCATTTTTCTGAGGCCAGATACCAAAATAATAAACATTATAAGAAAATTATAGAACAAAATCCCTCATGAAGACAAAAAAAAACCCCATAACAAAATATTAATAAATCAAGTAAAGCAATATATAAAAAGGATAATACCCTTAATTCAATTGCAAAGTTAAGATCCATACACACACACAAATCAATGTAATTCACAATACCAAAACAATAAGAAAAATATATGATCCTATTAAATAGATGCAGGAAAAGCTCATTGATTGATTAAAAACAATTAAAATATGGGCAAAATATTGGAGTAGACATTTCACAAAAGAAATTACACAATGGGCCAATAAGGTTATGAAAGTATCTCAGCATCATTAGTTGCTAGAGCAGTGCAATTAAAACAATATTGAGATACAATAATACACCAACTGGAATGGCTAAAATTGAAAAACCTGACAATGTTAATAACTGGCAAGGACATGGAACCGAAACAAGCTCTAATACTTTGCTAGTGGTAAATGGTAAATCACTTAGAGAAACAGTTTGGCAGTTATACTCATAAAGTTCAACATACACTCATTATATCATGCAGCGAATCCATTCCTGTTATATTTATAGAAGGAAACATGCATATCCATACAATGTGTTCCTAGCCACTTTATTCATAATAGTTCAAAACTGGAAACAAGCTAAATGTCCATCAACAGGTAAAAAGATAAATAATACAGTTCAAACAAAATTGGTACATCCATATAATGGAATAATACTCAGAAATAAGAAGGAACAGACTACTGAAAAAGGCAACAACATGGTCGTGTATCAAAGACATTATGCTGAGCAAAGGAAGTCAGACATAGACTACAAGTTGTATGATTCCATTTCAAGAAGATAAGTGATCATCTGGACCTGGGGTACAATGTGAAGACTGGCTGGGAAGAAGCAACATAACCTTTTGAGGTATCAAAAATATTCTAATATCTACTTGGTAAATGATCTTAACCTATTGTCAAACTTACAGAACTGGAAGACAATGATGGCTGCTTAGATCACCATCTCCCAGTGTTTCCTCAAAAAATACAGGACAGCAAAACCCACAACTTCAGCATAATGTGAAGACAACAAATATTCGAACTTCGAATAGGAATGGATGAACAAGAAAATCAACAAATCCCAGTGTATACTCTCTTATCTTCTGGTACCCAACTTCCACCGGAGTTATCTCTACCCTTACCTGCTTCAAGGCAGATGGGAGACCTAATGGTGGGCAAGAGGATGAAATATATTTTTGGCAGAAAAACTAAGTACACTCCAAGTCAGAAAAGACTAAAAAGGTGTGGTAGATCAAAACATGGGCTACACGGAAAGGACTTAAAAGATGTATACTGGCAGTGTTTAAAATGTGAAGTTTCTTGGAGAGTAACTAAGCTTAAAAAAAAAAGATAGTGAGCAGAATCTTCTGGTGAAGGGGAGAAGATTTTCGAAAAGGGGAAAATTTAGAGAGCTGAAAGATAGAAGAGAACCAAACAGTTTTCTAGAGGCAACAACATGCTATCAAAAAGTACTGAGGAAAGATGGAAACATCCAAGGGTATGAAAATAAGATAAAGAAGTGAAAGGGTCAAAAAAGTAATGGAAATGAAAGAGATAAAGAAGGAATAAAATCTATGTTGTTGCAGTCCCTGAAGAACCATAAAATAACAGAATATAACTAGTTTTTAAGACTATACTCCAAGAAAACTTTCAAGAAATTACAAAAGACCAGAATCTACGATTGAAAGGGTCAACTGAGAATCCGGGAGAATTAAGCCAGAATGATCTACTTCACAACATATCCTAGTGTAAAACTATTTGATTTCAAAGATAAAGGGAAAAATTCTCAAGGCCTTCAAACAAAAAGATCACATAAATTAAAAATCGAGGCAATAATGGAGAAACATTTTTAAAAAACATAACACACAAAGTGCTAAACAATAATTTCACATTCAGCCTTGCTGCCCTTCAAGTAGCAAGGATGCTGAAAAACAGATACATGCAAGAACTTAGAAAATTCTCTACCCTGAGCATTTCTTGAGGAACCTGTTAGCAGATGAATTTCATCCAACCAAGAGATGACTGAAATATTTTCAGAAAAAGGACTGGAGGTGAGTATTTTAATATATGTATATAAATAGACCTCTAACTAAAAATATAAGTGAGGACGAAGAAGGAAACCTAATATACAAATGTTAGTTGTTGTAGCAAAGAAACAATGCAACTAAAAATGGGAGAAGATAGAGAAAGAAGTGGTTAAAATATGCAAACACTGATATAGACATACTATTTCTATATAGATGGGAACTAAAGGAAATCAATAAAAAAAAGAGCAAACCTAAAACTGTAAAACCCTCAGAAAAAAACATAGGAGAAAACCTTTGTATCCTTAGGTTACACATGAAAACTACAATCTGTAAGAGAAAAAAAATCAGTGAAATTGGACTTCAGCAATTAAAAACTTTTGTTCTACAAAAGATACTGTTAAGAAAATGGAAAAATATCCCACAGATAAAATATTTTCAAGTCACTTATCTAGCAAAGAACTTATATCCTAAATATATAAAGAACTCAATATTCAACAATAAAAATACAACTCAAAGAAAAATGGGCCAAATATTTTAATAGACACTTCACAAAAATATAGATAACAAATAAACACAAGAAAATATGCTCAACATCTTTAGTCATTAGGGAAAAGCAAATTGAAATCACAATAAGATAACTATTACATACCTACAAAAATGGTTAAAATCAAAAGAGCTGACGATCCCAAGTAGAAAGAATTTTGTGAGCAACTCGAACTCTCATCATTATTGAATGCAAAATGGAACAGTCATTTTGGTGAACAGTTTGGTAGTTTCTTAAATAAATATATACTTACGATATGACCCAACAATCACACTCCTAAATCTTTACTAAAGAGAACTGAAAACTTATGTTCATATAAAAAATCTGTATGTGAATATTTATAGCAATTTCACATATAATCATCAAAAGGGAGAAACAACCCACATGTTCATCAACAGGTAAAAGGTATCCATCAACAGGTAAAAGGATAAGCAAATTTAAATTCATACAAGGAAAAACGTGCAAGCAATAAAAAGAATAATTCTCCTAATATTAAAAACAACATAGATGAATCTCACAGACATAGTGAAAAATAGTTACAAAAAATTGCACAATGTAGCACTCCAGTTATATGAAATTCTAGGACAGACAAAAATGATCTGTGATGACAGACATAAAAGTAGTGGCTGCTGAGGGAAGATATTAGGGGTAATCAATTTGAAAGACACATAAGGGTGATATAAATGTTGAGAATCTCAATCTGGATTATGATTATACAGGTGTACATACAGATGTTTATCAAAAGTTCATTGAGCTGTATACTTACCACTTGTGCTATTTACTATTTATAAATTATACTCAATAAAGTACTGTTGGCTTTCTTTAAAGGTATCAATGTATTTACTTTATTTAGCTATTATTCTCTAAATTGTAATTATTTATTTTCTTTACCTTAAGGATATTGTTCCATTTTCTTTCATTTTATTTTTCTGAATAGGAGATGCTTGAAGAGACAAAACTTTATTTCCTGGAAGAGTAATTTGTTTTAGAATGGAAGCTGTAAAAATAAAACAAGAAACCAAACTTGACACACTGTGGGAAATTCAGGACAATAGTTTTTAATATAGAGAGAATCACTAAAGAAAACTTTAAGCTACCCTAGAACTGTGTTTAAATTCAGAAATGACAATGAATTTATTCCCTGCATAAAAAATTAGTTCTGTAAAATAAAGAGCACCCCATGTCTTTTTATATGGTCTTCAAACTGTCTACAGAATTACCAGGTTTACAAAAATATCATGTATAATATATGACTGAAATATATGACAATAGTATGTAACATTGATAAAACCCTAACTTAACATGTATAAGACTAGTTTCCAAATTCAGTGAAAGAACTATATATATTTTTCAAATAGGGCTATAGCAAATTTTCTATATTAGAGCAGTACTTATTTTTTTAATTATTTTATCTAATTATAGAATACTATGAGTAGCTGCTTCTACTAGAAAACAATATACACCCCTAAAAAGTGTGACTGTGTGTGCACAAAGAGCGTATCTTTCAGTCCTCTCACACAGATTCCAACTTAAAAGACCAAACTTCTCTTCTTTTAATATAACAACCAAAAAATAGAGTACAAAACCTCACCATCTTCCAAACCCAGCATTGTTGGGAGAGGTATGGGCAAGTTACCTGGAGGAAACTGGCAAGTTACCTGGAGGAAACTGACTGGCAGGTATTACAGTGTTCACTGGCATCTTCTTTTGTCCAGATTTCTGAATGGTCAAAGCTGAGGAGTTTGAAAATGTAGTCACTTGTTTTGTGATGCCTCCTGAAGACTGCTGGACTACCTGAAACAATAGAACTATCAATATTTTCATTCAACTAAATTTACTTTGAGGAAGGATAAGTACTCAGTTTTAACAACAGATTTTGCTTATCCAACTGTAAATACACCTTTTTCAGCATAACAGAAAGTCTACTTAAAATTTATATTTGTATGTTGTATTTTCTTGTCCAAAACTGAAAAAACCTGACTATCTCACACATTATTGTATTATTTTTAGAGCAGAATTTAAATTTACCGTTCACTTTGCCAAATTTAAGTTTTCACAGGCACCTTGTTTTCAGTTTTTAACTTATCATGGAAATTTCCTACATATACAAAAATAGAAAGAATAAAAGGAATCCCCCATACCATTAACCAGCTTCAATAATGATTAATTCTTAACCAACCTTGTTTCATCTATACTCCTACCACTTCCTTGCGCCTCCCTCAATTATTTTAACCCCCCCTCCTTTTTTTTTTGGCATGGGCAGGCTCTGGGAATCGAACCCGGGTCTCCAGCTCAGCAGGCAAAAATTCTTGCCACTGAGTCACCACTGCACTGCCCCCTCAATTATTTTAAAGCAAGTCTCAGATATATCTTTTTATGAAACTATATCTCTAAAAGTTTTATCAAGCTATATCTCTAAAAGATAAGAACTTTTATGTGATGTTCTTAAAACGTCTCTTCTTAAAGTACTAGGAGAGTGGCAATATTAGGCGTTCTCCAAGAGCTGTCCAAGAGCTCAAGTAATCCAGAGGGTATGTACTGATTGGGGATAAGAGAAGTCAAAACAGTCCTATAGGAGCTACTGTCCCTAGAGAAGAAATAAATAATTCAACTGCCAATCATTATTTGAAAATAGACAAAAACTCTTGAAAAATGAAGGAGTTCAAGGAAGTTGAAGTCATATTCGTGTATTGTAAAGTTCTAGGGATCAGATTTAAATTCTACATAATAATATATATTCAGAATCCCATTTACTTATTTACACTGAAATTTAACAGAAACACTTCTAATAATTCCAGTTTATCTCCCTATTATACTCTGTCGTACATATTTTCCCCTTTGATTTCTTAGGTACTTTTTTCAGGTTTTTAATTATGAAAATAGTATTAAGACATTTAAAAACTGTCTACCAAAAAATAAAAATAAAAATAAATTTTTAAAAATGGAAAATAAAAACTGTCTACCACCTAGTCTTCATACTATTTTGATAGGTACACAACAATATAACACAAAATTTTGAGTTGGAATTTAACAACCCTGGATCCGAATCATTTCTCATCTTAATGACTATAATACCTGGTTCATTATAATACTATAATGAACCTAACCTAAAAAGAACATGGGCAGCATACTCCTGCACACCTGCTGAACAAAACAAAATATAATAAGTGATAAAGCTTAGGATAATTCATCAGTATTCTTTCAAGTAAAATATCACTTAAAACCACAGTATTACTGCATCTTATGGAAACTGAATCAAAACACAGATTGATAAACTGGATTTCAAAAAAAAAAAAACAACTATGATTTATCTATATGCTGTCTACAGACCAAAGGGCACAAATAGGACGAGAGTGAAAGGCTGAAAAAAAATACTCTACACAAACAGTAACAAAAAAGAGCTGGAGTAGCAGCACTAATATCGGACAAAATAGACTTTAAATTAAATACCGTTATAAAAGACAAGAAGGACACCATATATTAATAAAAGGGGCAATTCACCAAGAGGAAATAACAGTAATAAATATCTACACAACTAATCAGAGGGCCTCAAAATACATGAGGTAAACACTGACAAAACTGAAGGGAGAAATAGAAATCTTTACTATGATAGTTGGAGATTTCAATACACGACTCCAATCAATAGATAGCACATCTAGACAGAAGATTAATGAGAGAATTTGAATAATAGGATAAATGAACAAGACCTACCAGACATAGACAGAACACTGTACCCCAAAACAGCAGGATATGCATTCTTCTCAAGTGCTCATGGACCATTCTCCAGGATAGATGACCAGTTTGGCCAGAAAACAGGTCTCAATAAATTTTAAGACTGAAATTATACAAAGCGCCTTCACTGTTATTAATGGACTAAAGCTGGAAACCAGTACCAGGAAGAAGACTGGAAAATTCTCAAATATATAGAGTTTAAATAACACAGAAAAATCAGTGGGTCATGGAAGAAATTGCCAGAGAAACCAGTAATTGGCAGGAGACAAATGAAAGAGAGAATACAACATATCAAAATGTATGGGATGCAGCAAAGGCAGTGCTAAGAGAGAAATTTAGAGCTCTAAACACTTACATTAAGGAGGAATAAAGAGCCAAAATCAAAGACCTAACTGCACACCTGGAGGAACCAGTAAAAGAACAACAAATTAATCTCAAAGCAAGGAGAAAGAAAGAAAGAACACAGATTAGAGGGGAAATAAATGAAATCAAGAAAAAAAAGAGCATCAACAAAACGAAAGAGTGGATCTTTGAGAAGATCAACAAACTTGACAAATGCTTAGCTAGACCGACAAAGGAAAAAAGAGAGAAAATGCCAATACATAAAATCAAAAAGGAGGATGACCTCACCTCACCACTCACCCATAAGAGGATACTATGAATCACTATATGCCAATATATTAGATAACCTAGATAAAATGGATAAATTCCTAGAAACATATGAACAAACTACACTGACTCTGGAAGAAAAAGAAGATCTCAACAAGCCAATTACAAGTAAAGAGCTGTCACAAACGTCTGAACAAAGGAAAGCCAAGGACCACATGGCTTCACAAGCAACTCTGACCAATCATTCCAAGAAGAATTAAGACCAATTCTGCTTACACTCTTCCAAGAAGTTGACGAGGAAGGAACAGTAGCACATACTATGAAGCCAATATCATCCTAATACCACAGCCAGATAAAGACACAAGAAAAGAAAATTACAGACTGATTTCTCTAATGAATATAGATACAAAAATCCTTAACAAAATACTTGCAAATCGAATTCAACAGCACATTAAAAGAATTACACACCATGATCGAGTGGGGTTTATTCCAGGTATCCATGGGTGGTTCAACACAAGAAAATCAATAACATGAGCATCTTGACTGATGCAGAAAAGGCATTTCACAAAATCCAGTATCCTTTTATAACAAAAACACTTCAAAAGTTGGGACGAGAAGGAAATTTCATGATAAAGTGCACATATAAAAAATATCCTCCTTAATGGTAAAAACTGAAGGCTCTCCCTCTAAGACTGGGAAAAAGACAAGGAGGACCACTGACACTACTCCCATTCAACATCATGCTAGAAAGTCCAGACAGAGAAATTAGGCAAAAAAAATTGCCTAATAAAAGGCATTCAAAAAGGAAAGGAAAAAGTAAAAATTTTCACTATTTGCAGATGACATGATGCTGTATTTAGGAAGTACTGAAAATTTACAACAAAAATACTAGCATTAATAAATGAGTTCAGCAAAGCAGCGAGATTCAAAATCATCACACAAAAACCAGGAAGGTTTCTATAAACTAGTACTGAGCAATCTGAGGAGGAGATCAAGAAAAACAATTACATTTACAACAGAAACTAAAGGAATAAACATCTAGGAATACCTTTTTAATCATGGATATAAAGGATCTGTACGCAGAAACTACAAAGCATGGTAAAAAGAAATCAAAGACCAAAATCAATGGACGGACATTCCATGTTCACAGATGAAATATATTAAAATGTCAATTCTACCAAAACTGATTTGTTGTAATCCCAATCAAAATTCCAAAGGCCTACTTTGAAGAATTGGAAAAGTCAATAACCACATTTACCTAGAAGGGTAAGGGGCTCCGAATAGCCAAAAACATCTTGAAAAAGAACATGGTTGAAGAACTGGCATTTCATGACTTGAAAGTATATTATGATGCTGCATTGTTCAAAACAGTATGGTCCTGACATAAAGACAGATGCATTGACCAATGCAACAGAATTGAAAGTTCAAAAACAGACCCCCATATCTATGGCAAACTGGCTGCTAAGTTCACAAAAATGGGCCAGAATTGTCCTTCCAACAAATGGTGCTGGTAGAAATGGAGGATCATAACCAAAAAAATGAAAAAGGAACCCTAGCTCACACTTTATACAATAATGAACTCAAAATGGATTAAAGATGTAAATATAAGAACCAGGACTGAAAAACTCTTAGAAGAAAATATAAGGAAGCATTCTCAAGATCTTGTGGTACACAATGATTTCTTAGACTTCACACCCAAAGTACAAGCAATGAAAGAAAAAAATAGATAAATGGGGCCTTTTCAAAATTTAAAAGTCCTGTACTTCAAAGGTTTTTCTTAAGGAAGTGAAACACAATGGAAGAAAATATTTGGAAACCACATATCCAATAAAGATTTAATATTCAGAATATATAAAGAAATCTACAACTCAACAATAAAAAGATGAACAACCTGATTTTTAAAAATGGACAAAAGACATGAATAGACCTTTTTCCAAAGAGGATATACAAATGACCAAAAAGCATATGAAAAGATGCTTAACATCACTAGCTACTAGGGAAACGCACATCAGAACTACAATGAGAGGAAAACTTCCCGGCCAAGACGGTGGCTTAACAATGTGTGTGTTTTAGTTCATCCTCCAGAACAACTACTAAATAACCAGAAACAGTACAGAACAGCTCCTGCCACGTCACTGACCAGACACATAGCGTACCCCAGTCTGGACCAGCTGGACCGGCTGTGAGCACCCCCAGAACCATGAGTTCCCCAAGTCGTGGCGGCCGGCACCCCTCCCCCACAGGTTGCTTCCCAGAGGGGAAAGGAAAGGGACTTTACCAGCAGCAGACGCTGAGCCCAACCAAACAAAAATTGTGGCATTAATTAACAAATTCTGACTACTAAAAATAGGCCCCCAGCTCAGGTGAACCTAGTCAAAGTAGAGGTTGCTCATTTTTGCCCCAGCGCCAAAGGGGCAGGGCTGATGGAAAAAGGAAAAAGAAAAAGAAGGAAACAGAGGTTTTTGTGGGTGTGTTTCTACAAAGGCTTGACTGCCTTTGGATACAGCAGCAGGGCTCCTCAGGCTGCAACTGCCCCAGGCATAGGCAGAAACAAGCTCCTTTGAGGGCTTGTCTGAAGCCTGTGCCTTCCCCAGGGGAGGGGTGAAGCCCAACTCAGGTGGAATCCCTCCCTCAAGGAATTCAGACACCAGGGCTTGGTAATTTGAAGCCATTAAACCAGCCTACTACCTCTCCTTGGTCTCCACGACTGCCCCAGCAGGGTTAGTCTGCCAAAGTTAAAGGTACCGCATCATCTTAAACTGGTGGGACCTGCAGGCAGACAAGCGCCACATACTGGGCAGGATAAGAAAGACAGAGCCCAGAGACTTCACAGGAAAGTCTTTCAAACTGCTGGGTCTCACCCTCAGAGAAAACGAACGCAGGTGACTCTTTCTTCCTGGAACGAGGCCAGTTTGGTCTGGGAAAATCCGGCTGGGGTCTATGATACCTAAGTAGACCCTCCTAAGTGTGGGGTGGTGGGGGAAGGCACCATACAAGCAGGGCAAGAAACAAGAAAACAAGAACTGAAAAATTCTCCTCTGTTAAACAAAACTTAAGCTAGAGGTCCAGATAAAGCTGAACTGAATGTCAAAGAGCAGGTAAGACAACAAATTCATCCAGCAAGAAAACCCTAGGTAAAAGAAGTGAAAGCAAACTCGAGAATAAACTAATTAAGGTAATTAAATGCCTAGACACCAGCAAAAAATAACAAATCACACTAGGAAAATTGAAGATATGGCCCAGTCAAAGGAACAAACCAACAATTCAAATGAGATACAGGAGCTGAAACAATTAATTCAGAATATACGAACAGACATGGAAATCCTCATCAAAAACCAAATCAATGAACTGAGGGAGGATATAAAGAAGGCAAGGAATGAACAAAAAGAAGAAAAGTCTGAAAAAACAAATCACAGAACTTATGGGAATGAAAAAAACAATGGAAACTTACAATGGTAAATTTCGAAAGACAGAACACAGGATTAGTGAACTGGAGGATGGAACATCTGAAATCTGGCAAGAAAAAGAAAATATAGGGAAAAAGATGGAAAAATATGCGCAGGGACTCAGGGAAATGAAAGACAATATGAAGCACACGAATATACGTGTTGTGGGTGTCCCAGAAGGAGAAGAGAAGGGAAAAGGAGGAGAAAAACTACTGGAGGAAATTATCACTGAAAATTTCCCAACTCTAATGAAAGACTTAGTTACAGATCCAAGGAGTGCAGCGTACCCCAAAGAGAACAGATCCAAACAGACGTACTCCAAGACAATTACTAATCAGAATATCAGAGGTCAAAGAGAAAGAGAGAATCTTGAAAGCAGCAAGAGAAAAGCAATCCATTATGTACAAGGGAAGCCCAATAAGATTATGCATAGATCTCTCATCAGAAACCATGGAGGCGAGAAGACCATGGGATGATATATTTAAATTATTAAGAGAAAAACTGCCAACCAAGAATTCTATATCCAGCAAAATTGTCCTTCAAAAATGAGGGAGAAATTAAAACATTTTCAGACAAAAAATCACTGAGAGAATTTGTGACCAAGAGACCAGCTCTGCAAGAGATACTAAAGGGAGCACTAGAGACAGATACAAAAAGACAGAAGAGAGAGGTGTGGAGAAGAGTGTAGAAAGGAAAACTATGAGCAAAGGTAAAGGGAAGGAGGATTGGATGTGACATGTAAAATCCAGAAGGCAGGGTGGTGGAGGAGAGTACTGCCCATGCAGTGGTGACACAGTGTTGGTGGATTGAACTCCCCAATCAGGAGAAATGGACTGGCGGGATGGATTGAAAAGCAGGACCCATCTGTATGCTGTCTCTGCTCAAGGGACATAGGAGTGGGGATGCAGGCGGACATCTGCACACCAATGTTTATAGCAGTGCTGTTTGCAGTTGCCAGGAGATGGAAACAGCCAAGATTTCCATCGACAGATGGGTGGCTGGGCAAACTGTGGCGTATACATATGATGGAATATTGTGCAGTTTTAAGACAGAATAAAGTTGTGAGGTGTGTGGCAACATGGATGGACCTTAAGGACATTGTGCTGAGTGAGATTAGCCAAAAGCAGAGGGACAGATGCTGTATGGTCTCGCTGATATGAACTGACATTAGTGAATGAACTTGGAATGTTTCATTGGTGATGGAGACCATCAGGAGATAGAGATAGGGTAGGATGTTGGGTAATTGGAGCTGGGGGGATGCAGATTGTGCAACAGGACTGAATATAGAAACTTGAACATGGACAGCACAATGCTACCTAACTGTAATACAATTAAGTTGGAACACTGAGTGAAGCTGAATGTGAGAGTGGTAGAGGGAGGAGGGCTGGGGGCATGGATGAAATCATAAAGAGGGATGGACGATGAAGATTGGGATGGTGTAATCTAGGAATGCCTAGAGTGTGTAGTGATGGTGACTAAATGTACAAATTTAGAAATGTTTTTGCATGAGGAAGAATGGAGGAGTGTCATTGCTGCAGGGTGCTGAAAATAGATGGTAATTAATATTTCAAAATTTCAACTTACATGTGAGACTAAAGCAAAATCTGTTTATTTGGTGCAAAATTTGTATTTTGACTAGTGCATCTCCTAATATAACTTATGTAGATAGTTGGTTGAACAACATAAGTGAATGGAGCCTTAGGTAGGACATGGGATTTTGTTGGTTTGTCCGGAGTGATGCACCAATGAATCCCAGAGTGATTTGATCAGTGAGTGGAAAGGTGTTTGCAGGCTTCAGGGAATGACAGAAATGGGGGAGGGTTCAACCTCCCCAGGTTGAATTCTTGATATTCTCACAGGCAGTGTGGACAGCCAGGGCTGTGGGCTGGGCCCTCAGTCTTGGGGTTTGTTCATATGGGGCATGAGCCCACGGGGGATGGGTCAAGCCTACTTAAAATTGGGCCTAGGGGTCACCCCCAAGAGAACCTCTTTTGTTGCTCAGATGTGGCCTCTCTCTCCAGCCAATACAACAAGCAAACTCACCACCCTGCCCCTATCTGCATGGGACATGACTCCCAGGTCCAGGGTGGTGGACCTTCCTGGCAATGTGGGACAGAGATCCCAGAGTGAGCTGAGACTCAGCATCAAGGGATTGAGAAAAACTCTGGAGTGAGCTGGGACCCAGCGTCA
>PVIY010034972.1:0-26675 GCA_004026745.1 Myrmecophaga tridactyla
GCCAAGGAATACAGGGTAGTCTGTAAGGAGCTAAAAAAGGCAAAGGAATAGACTTTCCCCTAGAGCCTCCAGGAGGGAAGCAGCCCTGCCTGCACCTTCATTTTAGTCCACTGAGATAGATTTTGGGTTTCTGATCTCCCACATTGTAAGAGAATACATTTGATTTGTGGTTTTGAGCCACTATATTTGTGGTGATTTGTTACAACAGTGAAAAGAAACTAATACAGACCTCCCTGAGGCTTCTGAAGTTACCTCTAGAGGGAGGGAGACTCTCTAACCCTGATCAACCAGAAAGGCCCTTCATGTGTTAGACCTCTGTTTGTTGATAATTATCACCTCACTTTCTTTCCTAAAGAGTTTGAGATGGCACATTAGGAAAGAGACTATTTTTATTTGACCCAAATGAGTCACAGTTTTAGGCAAAAAGAAATGTGACAACTTACATGCGGATGGAGGATGATTAGAAAGAAGAAAGAGGAACAGCCAGAATTCAATCCCATTGAGTCTGCAGTCCAAGGGTTCTTGCATTCTGGGTTAAAGTTTGTCCTGGTTTATAGTTAGAAAAACATGAGACACCCATCCGTGATAGAGACTTCTCGTTTTTGCCAAATCCATTTCCTCTTCTCCTGGGTACCACTGAATAGCATTTCCCAGACCACCCTGCAGCTAGCCAGTGGTATGTGAGTGAAGGATGCATGCCATGCCCAACCCTGATCTCCCCCAGGCATATTACTCCACGTTCTTTGCCCTCCCATCCTCTTGAGGCAGCTGACCATGGCGGCATTAGTAGCCACATGTTAGAGATACCACAAAATGGAAGGATTCTGAGTCCCTGAATCACAGCTTAGAGGAAAATTACTGGACAGTCAGGAATACTTGCTTTGAACTTTATGCAAATAAGAAGTTAACTTCTACTGTGTTGAGCCATCATACACTTGGGGGTTGGTTTTTTATGGCAGCTAGCATTATTTTAGGCTAATACATCATGCAAATCCCCACTATTTTGGCTAGGTACAGCCTGTTTTGCAGACTGGCATACCATGAGCTTGATGCCAACTGAATGAAGCTGAGTGGCGCTTTAGGTTTCACTATTAAATGAATTCTGTAGGTTTTATAAACATGTCTGGAAAAATGGTTCTTTGCCTGTCTTCCTGGCTCAGTCCAATTAAGGCCAATGCTGGTACAACAAACACTTTTCTTAACACATTACATAATTTGTATTAGCAAAAACAGCACAGTTGGGCGGCTGCCGTGGCTCAGCAGGCAGAGCTCCGACCTGCCGTGCTGGAGGTCTGGAGTTCGATCCCTGGTGCCTCCTGCCCATATGCAAATTTTAAAAAAAAAACAGCACAGTTATAGTATTTTCCCCATCTAAAACTGAATGAGAAAAATCAATTAATACCATTGACTGTCAAAACACAGCTCTCTGGACACAGCAATCCAAACGTTCTTTGTGGTGTCAAGAGGGAACCTCAACCCAGGAGTGTATGTTTGATTATTTTATCTCTGGACCTAACATTAGAATGACCAGCCATCCCAGTTTTCTTGGGACTGAGGGAGCTCCCCGGCTACGGGACTTTCAATTTGAAGAGAAAAGCAGTCCCAGGCAAACTGGGAAGAGTTGGTTACCCTATGAGATTAGATTCTGTTAGAAGCAAGTCTACATGTGTGATTGGAAATGCAGCAGAGGAAAAAGAAAGGAATTTTACCCCTCCTTCTACCAGGAAGGGCATATGTTCATTTTAGGAAATAATGTATCCTTTTGCCATAGTCTTCAATGCATCAATAGGCTGTGCCCAGACTCTCAAAAAGATCAAAAGCAACTGCTAGAGTTGGACTGCTTGGAAATGTTTCCTGACTTTCTTGTACAACAGGATAGAAAGGTCATAGAAAATGCTGTGATGACTGACCTGTGATGATGCAGCAGAGGGAAGGTGTGTATAGATGGCAGGAGGGAGGGACTCTGCAGTAGGCAGCAACAGCCAGAGTAGAGTGGAGAGGGTGGAGAGCTACCATCTGCTGTTCCTCCCTGTTACCCTATCTCATGACACTTGTCATCAGACTGGCCCAAACAGAGCTTCTTGGGGTACTGGGCTACAAATTCTCTCTCTACAACCCCTATCCCACAGTGCTACTCACCCTGTCTTAGGGACTTACCCAACTCTTTGAGACTAAATTCCATGAGTGGAAGAAGCTAATCACTACCCTAATGAAAACCTAGACAGGCTACATGAGATAACAGCATTTCCCAATTCTCCTTCCTATGACACTGCCACCGCTTTGTTCATGTCTCTATACTCCATATATTATTTACTACATATTTTTCTTTATATTGTCTTTCTTTTTAAACTCAAGGAACTATTTTAAAAGGAAATTGTATATCACCAACATAACTGGAAAATCCTTATCACAACAGAAGCATGACATAATCATGAAGAAATAAATGCAATGAGGTAAAAATGATTATTAAGTCCCTGCTTGATACAATTTTAGGTGGGAAGCTCCAAGTCTGAGACCTGTTCCCTCTTGATTAAAATGGGACATTAACAGCAGTTAGAGAGAGGCTTTAGACGATTTGCCACATTGAGGCTTTCTCCTTAGTTAACTGAAAGAGAATCGGAAAAGAATATAGCATTCTTACTCTGAGATTCACTGTGATTTAACCTGATGTCTTAGACCACACACACAAATACACACACACACACACACACACACACACACTACAAATCATCCCATGAACAATCATTGAACAATTTGATTTCACTTTAAATGAATTATCTCAAATGGGCCTCAACAAAGCTTGATATTCCAATTCCTTCTCTCTCTAGGAAACATCTATTCCTACTGAGTAACATAATTAACGCCATACCTTTTCTTCTCTGCTCCCCTCACACCCCAACTCTACAGCCGGTCTTCCTTCACATATATTAACAAATAATTAGTCAGCCAGAAATGTCCTCATGTTTATACAGATAAATCCATGTATCTTTTTGCATGGATGCACGCCTTCTCCTTCCTCTCCTCTGCAACCATTGAGCAAGTGTCCATCTGCCTATCAAAGGCCAGCATCTCAACAAGTTCTCTGGCCCCAGTTCCTCCTGCCTCCTCAGGGCTTTGCTACTTTAGCCATTCTCCCTTCTCCATTTCCTTTTACTTCTCTGTATCCCTCTCCCTACTTTTCTCTTTCTCCTATATATGTGCACACATGCGGGCACACACACAAATACATGCATGTACACATTTCATTGTCAGTAGTGTACAAGTATGTCCCCAAAACTTCCCTTGACCCTACATCCCCCTTCAGCTCCTGTGTTTCTCTGCTGCCCTTAATAACCAAATTTCTCAAACAAATAGTCCCACACACCCCACTGTATCCGTCTGCTCCTCTCCCTTCTACCCCTTACCTACCATAATCCATTTTTTACTCCCATCACCTGTTGTTCAGTCGAAATTGCCCTGATAAAGACCTCTAGTCTCTTACTCCTTCCTTCTCAAGATGCTATTCTTTCTTGGCTTCTGTGATGCTAAAATTCCCTTCTTCTCTATGTCTGCCTCTCCTTAGCCTCCTTTGCAGAGCCCTTTTCCTCTGCCCAGCCCCTGAATCTTAGGAATTCTAGAATCTACCAGGTCCTGGTCTTGAGTCCTCCTCTCCTCCCTCTAACTTGTTCCCTAGGGGATCATGGTCTCACAGCTGCAAGTATCTTCCACAGGCTATAAATGCCCAGATTTGTCTCTCCAGTCTGATCCACGCCTCTGAGCTCTCTCTGACATGCACTCGTGTTTACTTATCCTCTCCATTTGGGTGACTTGTAGGTATCTCAGACGTCACATACCCAAAAGTGAAGTCATGATTTTCTCTTCACACTTGTTATTCCCTAGTCTTCTTCATTTTAGTAAAGAGGACCATCCATTGGCCTATACCAGAAACCTGGGAATAATGCTTAATTCTCTCTCTCCCCCTAGCATCTCTTATAGATTAAAATGAAGATTTTGCAAGGTAAAATGCATATTAAAATAAGAGTTTAATTCTGGGACATCTGAAAAGCACTTTTTTCTTTTTTTTTTTTTACAAATTTGGCCAAAGAGACTTGGGTGGTACCAACAGCCACTCCTGAAAGCTGCAGAATTCCTTAGCTTGAAAAAATCCATATTGACCAAACTAAGGAGAGAATTGACACCTATTTTCATGTTAATTGGTTCACAAAAACAAAAAAGCTGAAAAAATAGTTAAGGGACCTGTGCCCCTAAAGAAAGTGCTCTCTCTCATAATAGGTGGGAACAAAATCATGGACTGCATCAGTTGGGCCCAAGATTAGGGTCAGGTAGTCTGAGATCTTATTTTAGGCCTCCGTACACTTGCTGTGACTTTTTACAAGCAGCTCAATATCTCAATGTCTCTATGCACCTTCCAAATTCCCCTTTCTTCAGGGTGTCTGCAACAAGTGAGATAATTTCCAAGATGGTTTATTCTGTGATTTTGAAGAGAAGTGTCACATATATAAATTCAACTCAATATTGTAGACCTCTGGCACTAAGCAATGAGACATTTGCATGCCCAACAAGTGCCACCTTAATAGAGTGAACTGTCATTATAACAAAGATTCCAAGGATCAACAGCTTGAGTTATATATAAATATATGCTGTCAAATATTTAAGAATATTTTAATATAATAATTTTAGACTTTCATAAATTATTCCTTTTTCCCCTTTTTTAGAGGATTTGTCATGTCAAATTAATAAATACTGTCTTGTTAAACACCATCATAAATATGTAGAATTTTTAAAGATACTAGATTCAATCAATAATAATTGATTAAATGTTTGATATTTATAAACTGGTAGATTACATTCCTGAGACTTTTATGCACGCGTCCATTTGTAATAACCTTCCTTGGCCAGCCTTTATGATGGACTTTTAACATTAGGCAAGGAGTTTGCCATTTCAAGTCTAGACTTTTTCCATGCCTTTGGGGTTTGCCTGCTTGTGCCTACAAAAGACAGAACACTATTTGTTTGAGGAATCTCATGGCCTCTCTCCATTGGGTAGTCTAGATTGCCCTTTTACCTTTTTCTTTTAGGTTTTTAATATTTGGATTTATTCCCCTCTTATAGATAAAATGCTACTCTGATTAAAAGTTGTGTTTTTTACAATGGAGGGTCAGATTGCCATGGCGGTGGTCTTGACTTGTATTTGCTTCTTGTCACTCACTCAGCTGTGGCTAAGCTTTGTGATATGATCTGATCTTGACCTTGAGACAATGACATCCTGGGCATATTATCATTTTAATCTCATGCCAGAGCTGTAACCAACCAACAAAAGCCATGATTGTGTCCAAGCAGCCTGGATATTCAGCAATGTCAAGCAAAACTCTCAAGGGTGCCTCGTGCTGGTGAAACTGAATTTGATGACATTGGCTGCTCTTTCTAGCAAGTGTAATGGATTAGTTTTTATTTTGAGGTTTTGCTGGTCTAGGTGGCTTTGTAGGAGTGTTTTACTTTTAAACCTTGTAGAGTTTCTGTATTCATACAAAGTGGATGATCATTTTAATGGCCTGCTGTCTTCCATTTTGGCTAAAGAAAAGGACTTGTTTCCAAATTCTTCAAGGAATTTGGTGCATTCTGTCCAGACATGGTGGCTTTTTTTGAAGAATGCCAAAGAATATGCTGCCACCATTGTTTTAAAAGCAAAACAATATTTCCCAGGGTCATTGCAAGCATGTATTTCATTTCATGGTTTTAGATTCTAGTAACGTTGATTTAAATTATTGTTGTGCAATCCCACTTTGATCCATGCTTGGGTCACAGAACACACAAAATATTCTAAATATTTCAAAAGGGAAGCAGCTTAGACCAATGCTGGGCCTATATTTATGAAACATAAAAGTAAAAATTTCCCCAGAATCTAAAGTGCTGTGCTCACCAAGAAAATGGCAACAACAAATAGTATGAGATACCACTTGCACTGAATTGACGACCATTTTGCTTTTGTAGTAATACCTCCCATGATAACACCAGGAAGGATGTCACTAGCTTTTGCTTTGTTTATGGTTTAGGTATTCCATACAATAGTAAACTGCAAACATTTTACTGGGAGGAAGAGTAATGTATTCCTTTCCTGCAAAATTCAAACCAAGATAAGTTCAAAGGCACCCAAAATAACTACTGTTCTGTAGATTACAAACAAGTCCTGGAATTCCAAAGCATGAATCACACATCTTCTTGGAGTAAGCTATCAGGAACACTAAATTGTTGGAGATTGGGGATGGCTGGGGGGTTCTAGACTGGAAGGTGGGCCTGCAGCAACTTTGGGTACATAGCAGTTAGCAGGGCCAGACTCTGACCAGGCAGCATGTACATAGGGAAGGTAGTAAAACCTTCAAATAGGGGAAAAAATTAAGTATGACAGTGACCGATTAAACCAGGACAGATTCCAGCAAAAGAAGCAGGGGGCTGTGTTTCCACCTCTCATCAGTGACAAACAAAACAAATATTGCACCAAGCTGGGGTCTCCCAGAGAGCGGGCTGGAAACTGTTGTTCAGCTGATGTCCTTGACCCAAATCAAGGTCAAGGGCCTCTTGATGCCTAAAAGCATCGATTGCCCTAGGAGTGCACCACCAACCAATCAATGTTTGCATTCACTGTGGGTAGAATTGCCAGCATGGTAAGAAAATATTATGGTGCCAGATACTTAGAAAGCAATTTCAAAGGTGCATCCATAAAGGGCTTAGGCCCCTGTGCTTGGGGCTGGACACAAAAGAGCCCATATCACTCCAGAGTTTTGTCTTGCAAACACTTTGCTTGCAACACAGATGGGTCACCGATAGCTTCCTCTTACTCAGCTTCCAAACCTCACCTCCACGCAGCAGCACAGCCTTGCCTGTGGCGTTGGGCAGCAGTTATTTGACACTCAGTGTGGACAATGAAGACCAAGATGATGAAGGAGGGGTGGCAGATGGACACCCAGAGAACTTTCCACATAAATCATTTGGTGGCCAGGAACAGACACTGATTCCCAAAAAAGCACAATTGAGAAGGGGGTTATTACGAGGCAAATGGGGTCCCTTCTGGGATCCGGGTGCAGGAAATTCAACAGGGCTCTGGGGAACTGGGAAGGCATCAGGCTGCTACTCTCTCTCCCTGTCCCTCTCCTGGGGGCAGCGTGATCTGGTCTCTGCCTCTTCCTGCACGTCTGCTCCTCCATCTGCACAGTGCTTCACTTCTGCACCCTACCCCCAACCTAAGCCTCTGGCTTCCCATGATTCAAGCTTAAGCCTCCTCTTCACATGACCTTAAAGCCCCAGGGGTCCCCAGTGGACTCCAGCTTTGTCCCCTCACTCAGGCTGAGGATCTTTCCTCTGAACTCCAAAGGGCATATCACATAAGGCAAACCCTGCTGGATCGGCCCCGTGCCTTCTGCCAGGGCCATGGTTGGAGAGCAACTTCCCGGAAGGGCGTCTGGGATGGGGGCAATGATGGCTATACTGAACACATAGAGGAAAATTTCAAAGCTTTTCAACAATCCAGTATCATAATACTTACTATGTCTGTTCCTCAAACACCCAAGGGCGTTGGGCACTCGACACTATTTGGTCTTTCCGAGCGGCATGGCCATCATGTTTGGAAGGCATTGTCTGATATGGATGCGATGGTGGCCAGGTCCAACGCTGGGAATAATTACTAAGCAAATGACTGCACCTCACTTCCAAAGGCTGAATACTGATCCAAGGCAAACTTGCTTGATCCAGAATATTTCTGCTTGAAGGGGTTGCCAGTTGGTGTCCCTGGTGTTATGTGCAAGCCGTGTTCTCTGCCTACCTTTCATCTGGCTCAGAAGGGAAAAGAGCAATTGCATTACGACCAGAAGACCTGAAGAAACCAAACAGTGCCGTGCTTAAGAGTACAGTCTCAGAGTCAGCTCTGTGGTGTGCAGATACACTGGTGAGATGGTAGATTTTAATCATTATGTACAGGGTGCATGGGTAGTTCAGTGGTTAGAATGCCTGCCTTTCATGTGGGAGGCCCAGGTTCGATTCCTGGACCCTGCACCCCCCCCCAAAAATAAAAAATAATAAAATAAATAATCACTATGTACAGGTTACTGGTGATCTGTAGTAAAGATAAGAGGTCGGTGATGTCTTATAAATAATTAGGACAAAATCCTGTTGCAGTTCAATTACTTCATTTGGAATGAATTTTTCATTCCCTAGATCTCTGGATGAGATGTGTTTAAATGCTGTTTACATTATCCCTTGTGTAAAGAGAAGTGGAAAAGAGACCATTCTCCACAAATCCATCCCTAAAGGAGAGGGTGGGCCTGGCTTCTTTGTTAGGTGATGATAGGTCTGACCAAGGACTCTGTCCCCTTCGATGATGCTTTAGAAGGAGCATCTTGTGAAGGATAAAATGGCAGAGATGGACGATCAGATGGGGAGAAAAGTTAAAGTTAGCACCTAATTCAAAGGGACAATTAGAGGACTTGTGTGCCTACAGATGGGGGAACTAAAGTGGGATATTATTTTGTATTCAGTTTATTACAATGTCTTTGAACAAAATTAATAGATGATTTTTGAGAGTAGTTTTAAGTTTACAGAAAATTGAACAGATATTATAGAAAGTTCCCATATGTCCCTGCCACCACCACCACACACAATTTCCCCTATTATTAATACCTTGCATTAGTGTGGTACATTTATCAAACTAATATTGATAAATTATTAGTAACTGAGGCCTGGAGTTTGCATGAGGGTCCCCCTCTGTGTGTATACATCTATGAGTTTTGACAAATGTTTGATGCCATGTAGCCACCATTACATATCATACAGTCTGGTTTCAGCCCCCTAAAAATCCCCTGTGCTCCCCCATTCATTCTTCCTCTCCTGCCTCTGAACCCTTAGCAACCACTGATCTCTTTACCATCTCTATAGTTTTGCCACTAATGAAATTTTAGTGGCTTTTCTAAATGAAAATTTCTAAATTTCCTAAATGAAAATTTCTTGAATGGTAGGAACACAGGTCAGCATGGAGTTGCAAGAGTTTGTCGAACTCTTCCTTACTCTTGTGATCTGCAATTCCAAAGCACTTCACAAACCTAAGCTCACCTAATTCTCAGGATAAGATAGGACCTATTAGTGTCCCACTTGAAAGATGAGGAAGTTGAGGCTGAGAGAACTGGGTAACCCACTTCCAGCTTCACAGCCAAGAGGGGCAGACCTGGGCTTGGAGCCCAGGCAGAGTACAGAGACAGCGTCATCCCTGCTCTGCTCCACCGCCCCAATTTCTGACTATTCTAAAATGAGCACCACTTGACCCGAAATATTATGACTTACTATTATTATCACAGATTTATTTCATTGGTCTTAAAATCTAAAAGTTCATTTAGAACACGATATGTACACTGGAGAAAAATAATTTTAAAATAAAGTTGCTTAACTCATTCATCTCTAAGAGAACTAACCTGTTCAGAAAGCCGAACAACCACAGGTTATGGGTCTGGGAGAAGAGAAGCAAAAGTTTAAAATTATTGGTCTGTGGCTTTCTCAGAAGTCACGCGAAGACTCTGGGACTGATCACAGATCCCACTTGTCCCTGAATTCCAAGATGCATTAGCTGGTTCACCAGAAAGGAGAAATAAACTGCCAAAAGAAATAATTGATGAGAAAAGGACTGCCTTTCTGAGCAACTGGTGGCTTCAAAGATTCCTGAGACTCAAGGAGTTGTGAGGTCAACTTACTTAATGCTCCCAACAACCCCATTTTGCACACAGGGAAACCAAGGCATGGAACTTGCCTCAAGTCACATACTTCCAGTGAGTGGGGCCAGGAACCAAACCCTGGTGGTTTGACCCTAGAAAGCACACTCTAAATCACTGCACCGTTTACCACCAAAAGGACAAACGGTCAATAGACCACAGACACGAGTGCATATAAGGGGTGAGGGCACATGGACATTCCCCACCTGTGCCAGCTGCGAGTGTTAGCTCATTCAGTTCTGGCCACCAGGCTAGGAGGCAGCTGTGACTTCTGTCCAGTTTCTACAGATGAGGAAACAGAGGTTCAGAGGTGGTGGTCATCTTTCCCAGATCCCTATATGACTCACCAGTCAGATCCTATCTCACTCACCAATCCAGCTTTTCCTGGGTCCCTGTCATCGTTTGAAAACTGTTGGAAAATATAGGGTTCTCCTATGTTTTTTAGGGTTCTCCATATTTCTTGGAGGCAGAGTTCTGAGCTCAGGTTGCTAGAGGTGTTTCCTGATTTTTAGTAACTTGAATATCCCGGCCCTTCTTAATTGCGGGGTGTTTTGACTGTCACCTCTTTTCAGCAGACCACAGGTCAGTAAACAGCCATGGCTGGAAAGCTCTGAGCATGGCCAAGCCAGCAGGGGAGCGATCCCAGTCTCAGCCTCATGTTTTTAAAATGCAAGATTCCATCTTGAGTAGAGGAAATTATAAAGCTAGAAGAAAATGTTGAAAATGGGAATCCACCGATGTGGAAGGCTTTACTCAGGATTTTTAAAGTTAAACACTGTGGAAAACAGTGGCAGATGGGGGGAACATATTGCAGGGATTGGACCGCACAACTGCCAGCACCATGTAACTTGGTCCAACAAGAGGAAAATCACAGGCTCCAAAATAGCTTAAATGCAACTGGAAAAAAATGTGAAATAATTTGTTTTGGTAGAGAGCACTTAAACTTGTTACACACACTAATGAGTTCAAGATATCCAAGGAAATAGACCACTAGCCAAATCTGACTGCAGCCTGGGGCGGCAAGCAACAGGACTTCCCAAAAGCAGAATTCAGGGGCAACAATGGCTCAGAGACTTATTTCTAGGAAAGAGTTATCTCGGATGCCGGGGAGCGGTCACTTGGCTCAGGCACAAAGGCTGAAAGAGTAAATGCGATGCTCTGATGCCTGGACAGAATCAGCCATCACGTCTGGTCATGCTCGCTTCCACATTCTCGACATTCCTCTCCCCTTTTCCCACTGCCTCCCTAAGCCAGATGCTCATCATCTTTCACCTGCTGCCAGACCCAGCATACATCTGTTATCAAGTGACTCTCCTTGTCCAAAAACCTCCAGGGCTCCCCTACTTCCTGCAGGATAAACCTCCACCTCCTCAGTTTATTCCTCATTGGTCTCCCAAAACAAAGCTGCACAGCTGCCAGGTCACTCTCATTTTTTCCAAATTAAACCATAGGAAGACATGCGCTCCCCAGGACAGGTATCATCCCTCCATCATGTCCTCAGCTCCTGGTGCATGATAGATTCTCAATTAATGTTTGCTGTATCGGAGCCTCCAAGTTCACATGCATTAGAGCCAGAAGATTACTTTGTGTACTTGGGTATGTTACTTAACTGCTCTGAGCCCCATTTTCTATAGCAGAAAATGGGTACAAGGGCGTCTACTACAATGGGTCATTTTGTGAATTCAAGTATGAGAAATCCAGAAGTTTAGTCAATAATAAACTATCAGTAGCTTTTTAAAATCCCTCCTTTATGTATGTAAAAGCTATTTATTCTGAGACACTGCCACAGTGTTTGTCACCTTCAAGCTTTAAGAAGGGAGAGAGGTGCCTCAAAATAAAGGATTCCAATGGCATTTATTGAGAGGAGCTGTTTTGTTACAGTGCCCAGTTTTAGTTATTTCATAAGAAAGACAGCTGAGAGAAAACAAGCTGGAGGAGGAATTTGTAAAGGATTAGACTGAGAGGAAAGAAAGGCAAGACAAAGACAATTATTGATTTTAAAAGAGAGGGAAATGCAGACAATATTTCCAATCTACAAACCTGTTCAGTTCTTTTGAGTTTCAGCTACCACCCCACAAGAAGTATGGTTGACTCTAAGGGCAGCACATTTAGAATAAATGAATGCATGCTCACTCTCTGCCGTTGGTCTGGTTCCATTTGCTAGAGCAGGGGAGGGAAAGTCCTCTCCATGGTCACTTGGCTGGCTGTCCTCTCACTAGGCACTCACCCCTGCTGAGCCACAGAGGCCCAGCTTCTCCAATCCACAGGATCTGCCACGGCATGATGGCAGTCCCAGCCTGGGGGAGACTCAACTCACAGCGCTGAGTGATGGTCTGTGGCACTACGAAGGCCCTCAGCCCTTACTTTGCATTCTATTCACCCCACCCCCAGCCCTGTTGGTTTCAATACTCAAAATTCTTCCATTCCCTATTTCTCCATTATGAGAAGTGTTGTCCTCTTCCTCCTTATTCTAAAATATTAATATTCAAGTGAAACTTTTTTAAGTTACAAGATACAATCCATTAGCGGGAGATGAAATCCGTTCAGTGGGGCATCATGATCAGCTTTTTTTGTTTGTTTTAATGAACAAGAAAATAGCATAGGATATCACACATGGCAATGTTTCAGATTATTTTATATAGCTTTTATTTCAGTTGCATGTATACCAGTAACATGTACTTCTTACTATAGAGCTCAGTCAAAAAAGTTCAAAAATCTGGCAGATATCTGCTCAGGACCAACTATAATCCTCAGGTTTGATTCTTCTTTGTATCTATTATGACACCTGTCCCCACACCTAAACACAGAGGAAAGGTCCAATAAATATTTGTCATGGATGGGAGTGAATGAATTGATGCATGTATGAATGAATGAAGTGCTGGGCCCCTAATGATGAGGAAGTGCTGGAAGAACGGTACAACAGATATGGTAAGGGAAAAAGCAAAAGTGTCTTTGGGCAAATTTCTCTTACTTTTTGGAAAGGCTGGCTCATTTCAAAGTTCTAAGAACTTGAAGTTAGAAGTGGTGATATGACTGAAGAGAGAACAGTCACTTAGTGAATTTAACTTGCGTAGTCCATCACATTTTAACCTTAATTGGACAAAATGTCCCCTCAATAACTTCTTACCTTCCAGTGTACTTGATATTGAATAGATCTAATACAAGAACCTTCCCAAACTGGTAGAGTGATGTGAATAACTCAAAATCAGGAGTGGGTCAAATTGCCATTTCAAGGTTAATATCATGACCTACTTAAAATTATCAGTGATGATTAATGTGTATAGCAAAAAATGGGAAAAGATCTAAATGTCCATTAACTGATGAATGGATAAACAAAATGGTATATCCATACAGTGGAATACCTCTCAGCAATAAAATGGAATGAACTACTATAATGAACTACAACCGTAATACGCAATACAGCATGAAAAAGCCTCAAAAACATTATGCTAAGTGACAGAAGCCAGAGGCAAAAGACCACATATTATTTAATTCCATTTATATGAAATTTTTAGGAAAAGCCAAACTATAGAGACAAAAAACAGATCCGTGGTTACCTGGGGCCTGGAGAAAGAGAGGGCATTGAGTGCAAATGGGCACAAAGGGAAGGTTTTGGGGCGTTGGAAATGCTCTACTGATGGATTGTGGTGTTAGTTGCCCAATTGAATAAATTTACTAAAATTCATTGAATGGTGCCATGGGTACAATTTATGCTATATAAGTTACACATCTATAAAGATGCTAAGAATTATAGGTAATTTGAAGCTCCTCCCTACCTTGCCAGAACAGGAGAAAATTTCCCTTAGAATTTTCAGTTGTGGTTTTATTTATTAGAAAAAGGCCTGGATTTCTCTTAAGACTATTATATAACCTGGCCACTTCCCTCTTTTCCAAGAATATCGGAGAACATCAGTGTCTAACCGTCTGCCTATTGGTCAGCTTTGTGGGCCAACTGGCAAACAAAGTCTTGCTGGTCACTTGCCTACTCACTCAGCAATGAGGATGCCAGGAAGGAAATAATTCCCTCGGGGCCCTTTCTATACTGTTGTTTTCTCCAGCAGACAGGATGCAGGGCTCTGTCTATGCTGCCATAATCAGTTGCAAAAGTAAAGAGAAAACACCAGCCCAGTTTAGTAAGTCTGTGGGCTTTTACCCTCCAAACAAATCATTTCACTTTGAATGCACAAAAGCACTTCTAAATTTTCAAACTTGCAACCCAAAATCATGCAGCTCTTCAAAGCTAACTGTCAAGACATAACAGCATTTTCAGGCAACAATTGCCATTTTCCTTTTCATGTTCACACAATGAAGGAATGTGTCTTTCACATCTTCCACATCTTCTGTTCCCCTTCCAAAGAATGCTAAGTGCATAATAGGCCTGAGTAAGTACTTGTTGGTTTGATTGATTTTTTTTGTCTATGTAGTGACAGTGGCTAGGTTAGAATTGATGGGATGATCCCACAATGTACATTGTGGTCTCGGTAATCTGATTAACGATGACGCGCTTTATAATCATTACTTTCAAATCTGAAACCTCTAGCAACCCTCAAATCCAAGCCAGGAAAGAAAAAAAAAAAAAAAGCAACTTAAAGATGTTTTAACTCTCACTAATTCATGCCAAAACTACAAACCAAACCCAAGTAAGCAAAAGTGCTGTTGCAACTCATAATTCTATGAAAATCAATTTCAGTTTTGCTAGTGTTTAAAACAGACAAGGGCTGTATTCAATTTTTTTGTTTGTTAAAAAAAGAAATGGCTCTGCAGTTTCTAAGGGATTCCAAATTCAAAAAAGCCGTGGTATACATGGCCTAAGTCCTTTGGGAAAACACCCAAAATACAAATGAAAATGAACAACAAATCACTATTTGATATTAACCTGGGAATTATGATTACGCTCTTTTGTTTTTGTTTTTTAACTTTTCTGAGTATCCCCTTAGTATCCCCTTTTAAAATCCACCCCTGGCCACCCCATACACACTTTTTAGATTAAAGGCGAGTAACCCAGATGGCACCAGCCCAGCCTACTCAGCAGCTGAAAGCAAATGTGATTCCTGGGTTCTCTCCACGAAGATGTTTGGGGATGAAGCAAGCAGTAAATAACCTTCCCTCCCTCGAAGTGAAGGCTGTGGGGGAAGAACTGGCCCCACTGAAGGCTTCAGGCCACGGCCACACTGTCTGGAAATGATGAACGTGTGCTAGAAGGAGAGCCAAGAGCCACCTACTTGGCAGGTCAACCCTCCCCAGCCCCAAATTGCCAAAAGTCAGGCCCAGAGTCCCTTACCCTCAACCTAAATAACGAAGACAGAGGTGGAGATGGCACACCTTGCTACACCGACTTTGTTTGTCATTATTGTTTTCATACAGTATTTACTAAAAGTCGGCTGTATGCCCAAACCATGAGTAACTCACAGAATTCTGAACATACCTCCTTCAGGACATCGTCCACCTTCTTAGTACTTTGCAAAGTTCTTAAGGAGCGAATCGAATCTTTCCTTCTTTGTGGCCTTGGCCTCCAACCCAGGGCCTGGCCACTAGTGTGCATTCAAGTAACTCTGGTTGAATGGATGGGTGGTGGATGGTCGAGAGGAAGCTAGGAGGGAGGGAGCGACTAACCTGTCAGTAAGTTTTCCCCACTCTTAAGCTCAGAGTCAAGGTGCCCTGGCATTAGGTTGTTATATAAATGCACAGTGTTATCATTAAGTTCCTGACATCCATCTGCTGGGGTGATAAACATGGTGGGAACACACCGCGAGAGAGTTCCTTGCTTCGCTGATGCCACATGTGCAAAGCTCTTTGCCAAATGCACTGTTTATCACATGAAAACTCTTCTTCCTGATAGCTTGTTCCATTTATAGACTCTGGCTCTAGAGTGTAAGATTTTATTTTTGAATTAAAAAATGATAAGAGACCTTTCAGTTCCAAGAGTTTGATCTCTGTCTGTAGGTCAGAAGTTCTTGGCTGGGGTCTCAGCTTCTTTTTGGAGCTACTAATGCTTCTGTTGACCAAAACTCCCTAGCCTTCAAACCTTATGATGTCATATTCTTTCTGGTGTATTCTTCTGAACAGGCGACATACATTTAGGTATTATGCACCCTCATCTTTGATGTCCCACTCCCTGAAGAACTCACAAGCAGGTAAGTTTTAGTTCTACATGCTGAATGTTTCTCAGGGATCTTCTGCTCATAACAATAAAGAGCTTGCTTTTGGTTGAACTGAGAAATGGGTGGCTGTATGGTTTGGCAATGTATTATATATTATGATATGTGATATTGACTGAAAGACGTCTCCTAATCACAAAATTTATGATAATAAATAACAACTACTATTTATTAGCCTTCATAATGCAGCAAAATGCCAGGCACTGTGTAGGCTCTTACACACATTAGCTCCTTTATTCCTCATTCTAGTCCTAGGAAGTTGGAAATGTTATTTCTGTTCTGGCTAATAAAAAATTGAAGCTTGAAAAGTGAAATGTACTTTCAAGGACAGCTAGGAAGTGGAGCGTCAGGACTTAAACCCAGGTCCCACCTGTGTTCTTTTTACTCCATCACATGCGTTGGGTTGTTCAAAGACAAACCCACTTTTCTTGCCTATTTCTTTTGCTTATACCACAGGACATTGTGGTACTGCTCACACACTAAACACCATGCCCAGAGTGATTGTTGCTTTGAGTAAACACACACACACACACCAAGATCAGAGTCTAGATTTTCTTTGTCTTCAGTAATTCCTGTGATTTCAAAAAAAAATAATAATAATCCTCGATCTTTTCAGTTTCCATTTCCACGATAGAGATAATGCACATTCACACCCACTCTGCCATGATTGGGCAGAGTTGATCATCTCGAGGGTAACAAGGCTTGCCCCAAATTATGAGAAAACCACAGGATAATATGGTACAAGGCTGCAGGGAGAGTGGGACAGGACATCTCAATGCCTGGCAGTCTTGTTTGCCAGAATTTGAGTGCCTGGAATGAGGGTTCACGGCACAGTCACAGCATCTCTGTTTGGATTTTGTTTTATGTAGTTTTTAGCAGTAGCATCTAAGAAGAGACTGCCAGTGGGCTGGGACCTTCCATGAATCTGAACCTTCAATGAATCTGAACCTTCAATGAATCAGGAAGCCTTCCTTCTTTGTTTGCTATCTGCTGTTCCTCTCCACGCCTTGACAGTCTCGTGACCATTTGGGTAGTGAATGACCCTGCAAATAACATGTTTCTTCTCGTTCCTGATCTGCTGTGGTGACGGTGGAGGTTCTAATAGGACTTTGGGGCTCAGACACAGGCCAGCATTTCCCATGTTTCATTTCTCATGGCCCAAGAAGCAGAGAACGTGTGGTTTCAGCTCTATCTCTTGAGCACTCAAGGCTGAAGCAGATGGCCCAAGACCAAGGAACACCCAGGCGCCCAGTAGTTCCCGCCACCCTGGGCAGCTAGCTCTACCCCAGGGAGCATTCCTGTACTCCTCAGCCCCTCTCACAACCTCCACACATCTGCCCCCATCCATCTTTCCCCCTCTCTCCCATCTCAGCCTGTGTTCCCGTAGCCCCTCATTTCCTTCAGTCATTAGGAAATTTTAATTTTAAAATACAACAAGTAATTTCTTCCTTGGTGACTTGCTTCTTCTCTCCCTCATCCTTGTACTGAGGTAATTTCCTAATTCTCTTTGACTTGAAAGCTTACTCTTGATGAGGATTAGAGGTTTTGTATGTGTGAGGTTATTTTTTAATTAGAGAAATTGGGGGTTTACAGAACAATCATGCATAAAATACAGTATTCCCACTTGCCACCCTATTATTAAGACATTGCATTGGTGTGGTACAGTTGTTGCAATTGATGAAAGCACATTTTAATAATTATACAATTAACGGCAACCAATGGTTTAGGTTTGGGTTCACTGTTTTTGTTGTTCTGTTCCATGGATGTTTTTCATTTTATTCTAGGAACATGCGTACAACCTGAAACTTCCCCCTTTTAAATACATTCAGTGTGTTGTTAATTGCATTCACAATGTTGTGTGCTGCCATCACCACCATCCATTACCAAAACTTTCCCATCTTCCTAAATAGAAACTCTGTGTATTTTAAGCCTTAACTCCTTGGAGGTTATTTTTAACCTGAACCGCACACAAGGAAATGATGCAATAATTTATTTGAGCCAGCTGAATGGTTCTTCTTTTTGGTCTTTGAATTAAAATGATTCTGAACTTTAAAGTTGTTTCTGGCCTACATGAATTATTTCATAAACACAGAATAAAGTTCTCGTCTTCTAGTGTAAAGGGTGTGCTCCTGGTGTTGCTTCCATAATGACTGACATTTTTATCAGATGTATGCCCCAGTGTTGAAAATCAGAAAATTTCTCATGTACTCCCCCAAGGATCTTTTGAATCTCAAAGATTTTCTGGACCCTCCTTAGCCCTTGCATGAAATCTGTTTCAATTTTGGAAGAAATATAGTTAACTCTGCTATCTGGAGCTATTTAGATAGGCCATTCATTTGTATGCCGCAATCTCTTGTCTAGACTTTCTATGTAGCACATATGGATTTCTTAATCCACCACTACTTTTTAACTCCTGGGCACTTGACGTTGAAGTCCATGTGTCTATATCAGGGTTTCTTATCAGATAATTCTTAGTGGTGGAGAACTGTCCTGTGCATTGAAGGATGTTGGAGCAGCACCTCTGACCTCTACCCTTCCTTGGCCATTAGCAACCCCCACCCTGCCACTCACAATTGACAACTCAAAGTGTCCCCAGATATTGCCACATATCCCATGGGGGGTGGCGCAAAACTGCCCCTAGTTGAGAGCCACTGACCCTTATGCTGTTTGAAATGACAAGTTTCTCTTGGACAGGAAATAACCCAATTTGCCCAGACTTCAGGACAACAGGAAGGGACTTGAGAGACTTGTTTAATGATGATCACAATCACTAAAAATGTAAGAAGAATTGTGGGCTCCCATCTAAAGTCAGTGGGAAATTTAAACAGATGATCAAGTAAATAGAGACTATTCTGTCTTATTCAGCCTTCCTTTCTTATCAGTAAGATTAAAACAATAATACTTAGCTCTCTTTGATCAACCCGATTCAGAGTAACTGAAAACTAGTAAGAAATATTTTATCTTCTTGTAATTAAGCTTTTCCTATAAAATAAGATTAAGAGGCAAATAAACGGAAACCACCCACAGATATGGTGACAATCCAGTGGCAACCCCTGCCCTGGAGAAGCACTCTTTTGCGATTACTGGGCTGCAGGAAGGGCGGGGGTGGGGAAGGCCCCCATCACCTGGCAGCGTCCAGACCCTGCAAAATGCGTCAAGCATCTTTCCTGGGTGAAAAATGCAAAAGCTAGAGCTTCACTGACATATCAACATAATTACTTCTGCTATTCATCCATTCAAATGAAATCAAACTGCTGGATTTGGAAAAGCAAAGCTTCTAAAGGATCTCTTTATAGCCCTCTCTCTAGGCAAAAGAACAAAACCTTTTATCAGTTAATCTACTGATGAATTACATGGGTTATTTTTGTCCTATTCACAAGAGACCAGGCATGTAGGTCCTGTTCTTACATGCATCATATAACAATTCCACTGAACAAATATTTATTGAAACCAGGGGCAAGGCAGTCCACTCGTCACCGTGGTGGAAACGCCTAGATGTATATAAAAAAATAATAAGGCTCTGCCCTCAGAAAGCTTATGATTTTGATTTCTAGAAAAATTGGTTGTATATATATCTGTATTATATCCCCCAAACTAGTTGGCCTTACTCATCTTTGTCTACTTCAAAGCCAGGTACTGCAGGAACTCCAGGAGAGGTTTAATCAGTCCTGTGGCAGTTCAAAGACCTGACCCTGTGAATCCACCGATAAGATGATCTAGAGAGAGTTAATGGGAACATGGCTTTTGAAGTGAGGGTGGGTGTCAAAAATATCATTAATGGTGAGGGGTTTTTTTCTGACAAGAAAATAAATGTGCATTTCTTTCTTTCTTTCTTTCTTTTTTTTCTTTTCTTTTAATATGGAAAACAAAGAAAAGTTCAAGAAGAAAATGGTCTCCTATAAGCAGTGGAAGGCTTGGGCAAAGGCACGGGACCTAATGAGCTGGGGATGGCCAAACCTGTGGGGGACCCTAGGGAGATGTTGGGTAGGGACTTGAATACCAGACCTAATTAAGTGTGTGCAATGGGGAGCCATTGATGGTTATTCAGAATTCTTTGGGCATGACCTCATTTCATCTTCACAACTCAGGGGTTGAAGTTGCTGTGGTTCTCCTCAGTGTACAGCTATAGGGCTGGAGGATTTAGGAGGGAAGAAACTTGCCTACGGTCATGCAGCAGGAGATGGTTGAGCTGGGCAATTCAAAACCCTATCCCTTTTTTTTTTACTATTTCAGATGACCCCATACAAAAGGAGGGTTGAGTGAGGCAAGCCAAGGATTACAATTTAGAACAGTCTAGTTCAGAAGGTATGCCTTTGACATAATGGGACAATAATATCTAGGGTCAAAAGTTTCCCTAGGTACAGGAAAAAGATCCGACCTACTTTGTAGATAAAAGAGCAATTTACAACCCAGAGACAGATACTTGGAGCAGGTACTGCCCCCCACCCCAGCAGCACTCCTCAGTCCTTGGTGGAGGGCACCTTCTCTGCTCTTCAGCACCCAACATGGCATGCCACTGCCAAGATACCACTGAGTAAGCTCAGGTCCTTTGAGCAGCTCCCTTTGCACTTCTTGTGCGGAGTTTCTGTGGTGGCTGGTCCAAACCATTCTGGACAACCTCCCTAAAAGTCAGCCTGCTCACTAGGGGCGAGGGGCTGGGAACCTGCAGCACATTTCTGAATGCTTCAGTGCTTGCCTTTGGAGACTCTGGGCTCTAGTCCCAAGACCGCCTTGCCCCAGTAGACTTAGACCTCTAAGGAAGGAGACATTTCAAAAGAAGATTCATGAGTGTGAAGAGAGTCAACAATGGCAGATGCACAGAAAAGGCAAAGTGCATAGTGCTTTTGACTTTTGTGGAGGTAGTGAGAAATCTTCAAGGAAGCACTTTTGAATGGTAGAGATGGCAGAGGCCAGATTGCTCCGAGTTACAGATGGAAGGAATGATGACTAAATGAATACATTAGGTATTACCTACTTCTTTTAGAAGTATCTTGGTAAGGGAAAGAGGGAGGAGAGACATAATAAGAGATAAAGGGATAAAGAAGATATATTTAAGGTTAGGCAAGATGCAAACTTTCTTCAACAATATGCAGCCAATATTTTCCCATGCCCCGGATGTCTGGCACTGCCTTAGGCTCCACAGATACAACCATAAATACAACCAACAAAACTCCCATTCTCTTGCAATTGCAATTTCTATCGGGGGAGGTGGGGGTGGAAGAAGGCTAGAAAATGAGCTTAAAAATAAATACTTATCAATAAATAAGATAATTTCAGATCATGACGGGAAAATGCCAGTGATAGGTCAAGGAAAAAAATAGATGAGTGGAACAAGACAGAGGTTGGCCAAGTCTGGGGAGAAGTGGTTTGGGAAGGTGACATTTAAGGGGAAGCGTCAATAATAAGAAAGAACTACCATGCAAGATCTAACAGAAGGGACAACAATTTCAGAGGTCTTGTATCAGGAATGAGTGTGGCCTGTCCGCGCAAAAAATGGCTAGTATGACTGTATTAGTCAGGATTTTCTAGGGAAACAGTGCCAACAGGAGAGATCTGTAATGTGAGACTTTATAAGAGTGTCTCACACAACTGTGGAGATACACAAGCCCAAATCCATATGGCATATAGTGAGCTGGCAACTTTGAAAAAGGTCTTTGATAAATTCCCCAGGAAAGGCTGGCTGGCTGAAGTGTAGAGAGAGATTCTCTCTTCTGACTTCTCCTTTAAAGCCTTCAAATTATTAAATGTTATTCACTGCAGAAGACACTCCCCTTATCCAACTGCAGATGTAATCAGCCATAGGTAATCAATGTGCCGATCAATGAAGTCCATGAAATGTCCTCCCAGCAATGGATAGGCCAATGCTTGCTTGACCAGACAAGTGGACACCATCACCTGGCCAAGTTGACTCATGAACCTAACCATCACAGTGGTAAAGCATGGAAAGCAAAGGAGGCAAACAGAACCAGATCATGGCATTTGGGTTTAATTCTAATTGCACTGTGAAACCATAATGGGGTTGAAGCAGGAGAGTTAGGTGGTCATGTACAAAGTGACCTTGCTTACTGGGTAGAGAATGAATTCTGGGGGCAGGTATGAAAGTCACTGACCTATGTTGCAGTTGTCAAGATGAGAGATGGTTCCATAATTGTAATCTCCCTTCTCTCACCTCCTAGGATGCTCATCTCAGTGGCTGGAGATTTTTTTCTTTTCTACACATAGATCATTCTTTCCCTTTTGCACCTTTGGGGCCATCTTTGTCCATCTCCCTTCTCTACACCCTCATTCTAGTTTGCTAGCTGCCAGAATGCAATATACCAGAAACAGAATGGCTTTTAAAAAGGAGAATTTATTAAGTTGCAAGTTTACAGTTCTAAGGCTGTGAAATTGTCCAAATTAAAACAAGTCTATAGAAATGTCCAATCTAAGGAATCCAGAGAAAGATACCTCGGTTCAAGAAAGCCAATGACATTCAGCATTTCTCTCTCAGCTGGAAGGGCACATGGCAAACATGGTGGCATTTGCTGTCTTTCTCTCCAGGCCTCTTGCTTCATAAATCTCCTCAGGAGGCATTTTCCTTCTTCATCTCCAAAAATCGCTGACTGGTAGACTCTGCTTCATGGTTCAGCGGTGTTCTGAACCTTTCTCCAAAATACTTCTTTTATAGGATTCCAGTAAAATAATCAAGACCCACTTAGAATGGGTGGAGATACGTCTCCATCTAATCAAATTTAATACCCACAATTGATTGAGTTACATCTCCATGGAGATAACCTAATCAAGTTTCCAGCCTATAGTAATGAATAGGGATTAGAAGAAACCGTTGCTCCCACAAGATTGATTAGGATTAAAACATGGCATTTCTAGGGTACATAAATCCTTTCAAACTACCACAACCCCTTCTGATGTCTGAGGCATTTTCTCATCCCCCATCTCAGACTCTACTGTGACTCTAATTACAACCGCGTGCAAAAAAAAAAAACCCAATACTAGAAGTTGTAGATGTTAAAATAGGACTTTTCTGATATCTCAATCTGGGCTGAGACCCTGAAGCTGAGAATGAAAAGTGTCAGGTGCTCATTTATTCTAAGGAGAGGTGTCAAACCACCTATGCAGACTCTACAGTGGGTGACCCCAAAACCTGCACAGGGCCCCTTTAACCACTGTGAGGGCTCATGTGGGAGGTTTGACTATTGATCCTGAGATCATTTACAGAATTTTGGGAGTGCTGTTCCCCACCCCATCCCCTACTCCAGACAAGCATATGGCTTTAAAGGAATCTTTTGAAGAGTTTGGTCTGTGTCTTCTGGAATTGAGAAGACATTGAGGTTGGTACCTGCCTCACACCTGAAAAATTCTAAAGGTGAGAAACTGGCTTGCTACCTGGGCAGCAGAGTGAGTAGAAAGGGTTCTGATTGGGAGCGTGAGCTCAACTCCCACCAATGGGGCTCTGCTGCTGTGGTGTGGCCCCAGCTACTGATCATGTTCTCACTCTTAGTCATAGAAGATTGGAACAAAATCTCAAAGGTATTACAAGGGCATAACTGCTGATTGTGCAGAAAGTTGGGAGGCAGACAGGACATAGTGACAATAAAAGAGGAAATGCCAAACAAACAGAATATGGTCAGTCTTAGAGAACCAGACCCAGTGTTCATGGGAAACATCCTTACAATTGAATTTTCACAAAAGGTAAGTATAAAAAAGTTCATATAATGTTACCACATAGCATTCCCTCAACAAGATTTTTAATATTAATTGAATTTGGATCTTTGTCTTTAAGCACTAAGCTGATTCATAGAAGGAACAAATAAAATGAGGCCTCATTTTAGAGCGGTGAAGTATCTGGCTTTTGGAGTCACACAGACCTGGGTTGGAAGCCCAGCTCCACAATTTACTAGTTGTTGAACTTTGGGCAAATGACTCAACTTTTCTAAGCCTCAATTTCTCCCTTAATAGAGTAAAAGTAATTCCCAGCAAGACACTTAGAAGAACTGAATAAGATAATGTAAATGACACGTTTAATGGTGTCTGGTCTTTGATCACTGATTATGAGCAAGACCATGTGATAGCCTTATGTTTCTCCTTAAACTGCTTGGAAGGAGCCCATATTGTCCTATTGCTCCATTCCAAGTCTTTAATCGGGGCCGACTGATTTGGTGCTTTTGGATGGATGCTGTTTACCTTCATGGAAACATTATGAAGCTTCCAAAGAAAGTTCTCTGTAACGTCTTCCGTAGGAAATTGAGGGGGAAATAAACCAAACTTCAGTATGGAAACACCGCTTGAGTATTCAGAAAAACAATTTGCTCATTATAAATGAAGTTAAAAATACAGTTGCACAAATAGATGACTAAATAATATCTAGACCAACGCATTTGAGCTTTTCTCAAGCACCTCTTTTTTTTAAGATTGTTCATCTGAAATAACCTAGTCCTTAAAATTTTTTGGATATGCCATTTTGAAAACAATCTAGTTTCATATGCATCTATATTCACGCTATTTACAAAACATGCAGGTTACAGATATGTCTGTAAGGAGGAGGTGGCATCCCTGCACTCGGACTCCACACTGTGAGAGAGGTGCTTGGATTTCCCTACTTGGTAAGCGTGGGCATCTGGTTCTACACTCAGCTCTCTAGCAGTTGTATCCATGATAGCCATGAACCGTAGACAACATCACATCATAACATCAGATCTCAGACTGAATTCTTGGATCTTAGTCAGATAGGTTTTTCTGCTTATTTTGGCATAAAAGTCTGGTTCCTTTGGGCCATATCTTGCACAGGCCCAAATGTGTTAGTTCTACATTCTGTATCACAAAGGACAATTAGAAATACAATTTTGGGATACCTAAAATCAAGGTGTCGGGCGGCTGCCGTGGCTCAGCAGGCAGAGCTCCGACCTGCCATGATGGAGGTCTGGAGTTCGATCCCTGGTGCCTCCTGCCCATATGCAAATTAAAAAAAAAAAAAATCAAGGTGTCCCTGAGCTTCAGATACCACAATAAATCTAAATCAAGATACTGAAGGAAGCTATGTCTTAGTCAAACCTCTGCTAGTCAAAATCTTAGGATCATTCTCTCTGTCAAAATCATCACTTCAAGGTCATCAAAATCCTATTTTCAACAGATTCCATACGAGTACCTGGTTTTCCCCTGCCTCAAAGGCCATCTTTGTTCTTTGGTTATAAAGGTCTGTTGTGTCTCTCCTTCCCAGTTGTTTGCTGTCTGTTACACTCATTCTAGCTCTGGAAAAACAACAGGCATGCTGCAGCTGTGAGAAACAACTCTGCGTGTGTTCACACAGTGTCAAAAAGACCTGCTGAGAGAGTGGTCTATACAGTCAACCAACTAAATGACTTACTCTCCTCCTAGAGCTTGTTGAATTATTCTAAGTGAATCTGAATTTCTCTATTCCATTTGTAAGAAAGCAGTTGAGTTTCTTTTTTTTTTTAATTTTTTATTAATTAAAAAAAATTACAAGAAACACAAACATTCCCAACACATACACTCAGCAATTCACAATATCATCACATAGTTGCATATTCATCATTTCTTAGAACATTTGCATCAATTCAGAAACAGAAATAAAAAGACAACAGAAAAATATAACAAACAGAAAAAAAAATTTTTACAGGCCATACCCCTTACTGATTCCTTTCATTGATCACTAGCATTTCAAACTAAATCTATTTTAACATTTGTTCCCCCTATTATTTATTTTTATTCCATATGTTCCTCTCATCTGTTGACAAGGTAGATAAAAGAAACATCAGACACAAGGTTTTCACAATCACACAGTCACATTGTGAAAGCTCTATCATTATACAATCATCATCAAGAAACATGGCTACTGGAACACAGCTCTACATTTTCAGGCAGTTCCCTCCAGCCTCTCCATTACATCTTGGATAACAAGGTGATATCTACTTAATGCTTAAGAATAACCTCCAGGATAACCTCTCGACTCTGTTTGGAATCTCTCAGCCATTGACACTTTGTCTCATTTCACTAGCAGTTGAGTTTCTTGATCTGGTTTGTAATGGAAGCTATAAAAGAGCAGCAGTTTTACCCCCACCCCCTGTTAGCACCTGCCTCCCAGGGATATGCCTTGCGTGTCTTCCCCCTTTCCCCGGCCCACAGGGGAGCCAGTAGTATGCAGAGTTTGTGTTCTAGTTTGCTAGCTGCCGGAATGCAATATACCAGAAACAGAATGGCTTTTAACAAGGGGAATTTAATGAGTTGCTAGTTTACAGTTCCAAGGCCGAGAAAATGTCCCAATTAAAACAAGTCTATGGAAATGTCCAATCAAAGGCATCCAGGGAAATATACCTTGGTTCAAGAAGGCCGATGGAGTTCGGGGTTTCTCTCTCAAGTGAGAAGGCACATGGCGAACACAGTCAGGGCTTCTCTCTCGGCTGGAAGGGCATGTGACGAACACAGCATCATCTCCTAGCTTCTTCTCCTGGCTTCCTGTTTCATGATGCTCCCCAGGAGGCGTTTTCCTTCTTCATCTCCAAAGGCCGCTGGCTGGTGGACTCTCTGCTTCGTAGTGTTGCTCTCTCTGAATCTCTCATTCTCCAAAATATTTCCTCTTTTATAGGACTCCAATAAACCAGTCAAGACCCACCCAAATGGGTGGAGACATGTCGTCCCTTAATCCAGTTTAACAACCACTCTTGACTAAATCACATCAACCAGGGAGATGATCTCATTACAGTTTCAAATATACAGTATTGAATAGGGATTATTCTACCTTTATGAAATGGGA
>PVIY010034973.1:0-26704 GCA_004026745.1 Myrmecophaga tridactyla
TGAGACCTCCCATTTCATTTTTCTTTTTCAAGATATTTTTAGCTATTTGGGGCACCCTGCCCTTCCAAATAAATTTGGTTATTGGTTTTTCTATTTCTGCAAATAAAGTTTGTTGGGATTTTAATTGATATTGCATTGAATCTATAAATCAATTTGGGTAAAATTGACATCTTAACTATATTTAGTCTTCCAACCTATGTGCACAGTATGCCCTTCCATTTATTTAGGTCTTGCATGATTTCTTTTAGCAATTTGTTGTGGTTTTATGTGTATAGGTCTTTTGCATCATTAGTTAAATTTATTCCTGTATATTTGACTCTTTTGATTGCTATTGTAAATGGAATTTTTTTCTTGGTTTTCTCTTAAGATTGCTCATTACTAGTGAATAGAAACACTACTGACTTTTGGGTGTTGATCTTGAATGCTGCCACTTTGCTGTACTCACTTATTAGCTCTAGTAGTTTTGCTGTAGATGTTTCAGGATTTTTGACATATAGTATCATGTCATCTGCAAACAGTGAGAGTTTTACTTCTTCCTTTCCAATTTGGATGCCTTTTATTTCTTTTTCATGTCTAATTGCTCTGGCTAGAATGTCCAGCACTATGTTAAATGGCAATGGTGACAGTGGGCATCCTTGTCTTGTCTTTCAGAGGGAAAGTTTTCAGTCTTTCCCAACTGAGGATGATGTTAGCTGTGGGTTTTTCATATATTTTCTTTATCATGTTGAGGAAGTTCCCTTCTATTCCTATCCTTTGAAGTGTTTTCATCAAGAAAGGATGTTGAATTTTGTCAAATGCCTTTTCTGCATCAATTGAGATGATCATGTGGTTTTTCCACTTTGACTTATTGATACAATGTATTACATTAATTGATTTTCTTGTATTGAACCAGCCTTGCACACCTGGAGTAAATCCCACTTGGTCGCAGCACATAATTCTTTTAATGTTCTGCTGAATTCCATTTGCACATATTTTGTTGAGGATTTTTCATCTATATTCATTAAAGAGATTAGTTTGCAATTTTCTTTTCTTGTAGTGTTCTAGTTTGCTAGCTGCTGGAATGCAACAGACCAGACACGGATTGGCTTTTATTAAAACGGGATTTATTTCATTAGTTCTTCAGAGGAAAGGCAGCTAACTTTCAACTGAGGTTCTTTCTTACATGGGATGGCACAGGGTGATCTCTGCTGGCCTTCTCTCCGGGCCTCTGTGCTCCAACTACTTTCCCCGGGGTGATTTCTTTCTGTATCTCCAAAGACCTGGACTGAGCTGTGAGTGCTGAGGTGAGGTATGCTGAGCTGCTTTGGCTGTGCTACGTTAAGCTCTCTCATTTAAGCACCAGCCAATAAAATCAAACATCATTCACTGCAACAGGCATGCCTCCTAGCCGACTGCAGATGTAATGAGCAACAGATAAGGTTCACGTACCATTGGCTCATGTCCACAGCAACAGAACTAGGCACCGTCACCTGGCCAAGTTGACACCTGAACCTAACTACCACAGCTTTGTCTGGCTTAGTATTAGGGTGATGTTGGCTTCATTGAATGAATTAAGTAGGTTTCCATACTCTTCCTTTTATTTTTCTTTAAGACTTTGAGGAGGATTGGTAATAATGCTTTCTTAGAATTCACAAGTGAAGTCATTTGATCCTAAACTTTTCTTTTTGGGAAGCTTCTTGATGATTGATTCAATCTCTTTACCTGTGATCCATTTGTTGGAGTCATCTATTTCTTCTGGAGTCAATATTGATTGTTCATTTCATCTACATTGTTTATTGCCATATAGTTGCTTATAGTATCCTCTCATTACCTCCTTTATTTCTCCAGGATCAGGGGTATGCCCCCTCTTCCATTTTGAATTTTATTTATTTGCATCCTTTCTCTTTCTTTTTGGTCAGCCTAGCTAAGTGTCCATCAATTTTATTGGTTTTCTCAAAGAACCAACTTCTGCTTTCTTTGATTTTTCTCTATTGTCTTCATATTCTCAATTTCATTTATTTCTGCTCTAATCTTTGTTATTTCTTTCCTTTTGTTTGTTTTGGGGATAGTTTGCTGTTCTTTCTCTAGTTCTTCCAGGTGAACAGGAAATTCCTCAATTTTTGTTCTTTCTTCTTTATTAATATAGGCATTTAGGGCAATAAATCTCCCTCTCAGCTCCACCTTTGCTGCATCCCATAAGTTTTTATATGTTGTGTTTTCATTTTCACTTGCCTGATTTCTCTTGTAATTTCTTCCTTGACCCACTGGTTGTTTAAGAATGCACTGTTTAGCCTCCATATATTTGTGAATTTTCTGGCCTTCTGCCTGTTATTGATTTCTAACTTCCATTATGAACCAAGAAACTGTTCTGTATAATTTCAATCTTTTTAAATTTCGATGTTTTTAAATTTATTAGGCTTGCTTTGTGATATGGTCTATCCTTGAGAATGATTCATGAGCATTTGAGAAAAATACGCATCATGCTGTTGTGGGGTGTAATGTTCTGTAAATGTCTGTTAAGTCTAGTTCATTTATCATATTATTCAAAATCTCTGTTTCCTTATTGATCTTCTGTCTAGATATTCTATCCATTGATGAGAGTGGGGAATTGAAGTCTCCAGATATTATTGTAAAGGTGTCTGCTTCTCCCTTCAGTGTTGTCAGTGTTTACCTCATATATTTTGGAGCACTGTGGCTCAGTGATAAATATTTATGATTGCTATGGTTTTTTATTGAACTGTTTCTTTTATTAAAACATCATCTGCTAATTGTTTTACATTTGAAGTCTAATTTGTTGGATATTAGTATGGCTCCTCTTGCTTTTTTCTGGTTTTTGTTTGCATGATATATCTTTTTCCAACCTTTCACTTCAATCTGTTTTTGTCCTTGGTTCTAAAGTGAGTCTTCTGTAGACAGCATATCAATGGGTCCTGTTTTTAAATCCATTCTGCCAGTCTATATCTTTCTTTTGATGAGGGGGAGGGTTAATCCACTAACATTTAATGTTATTACTGTAAAGGCAGTACTTTCTTCTACCATTTTATCTTTTGGATTTTATATGTCATATCTTTTTTTCTCTCTTTTTACCTTTACTCATAGTCTTCATTTCTACGCTGTTCTCTAGACCTCTCTCCTGTCTTTTCCTATCTGCCTGCAGTGCTCCCCTTAACATTTCTTGTAGAGCCATTCTCTTAATCACAGATTCTCTCAGTGACCATTTGTCTCAAAATATTTTAATCTCCCCCTTATCTTTGAAGGCCAGTTTTGCTAGGTATAGAACTCTTGGCTGGCACTTCTTCTCTTTCAGAATCTTTTATATATCATACCACTACCTTCTCACTGCCTTCTCCATGGTTTCCACTGAGAAATCCACACAAATTCTTATCAAGCTTCCCTTTATGTGATGGATTGCTTTTCTCTTGCTGCTTTAAAAACTCTGTCTTAGTCTTTGACATTTGAGAATCCTGATTAGTAAGTGTCTTGGAGTATGTCTATTTGGATCTATTCTGTTTGGAGTATGCTGCACTTCTTGGATCTAAAATGTTATGCCTTGGGCGGGCAATGGTGGCTCAGTGGCAAAGTTCTTGCCTGCCATGCCAGAGACCCAGGTTTGATTCCCGGTGCCTGCCTGTGTGGGGGGGGGGGAGTAAACAAAAAAATGTTATGTCTTCCATAAGGTATGGGAAATTTTCAGTGATTATTTCCTCCATTAATCTTTCTGTTCCTTTTCCCTCATCTTCTCCTTCTGGGACAACCATAACATGTATATTCATGTGCTTCATGTTGTCAATCAATTCCTTGAGACCCTTTATTTTTCCATTCTTTTCCCTATCTTCTACTTACCTTTCATTCCCATCAGTTCTGCGGTTTGTTTTCTCAAACTTTTAAGTTCTTCTTATGTTCACCCAATGTCTTTTTTATATCCTTCATCTCTTATGCCATATTGTCTCTCAACATGTTGATTTGATTTTTTATGAGATTTTGCATGTCTGTTTGAACATCCTGAATTAGGTGTCTCAACTCCTGTACCTCATTTTAAATGTTGGTTTGTTCCTTGACTGGGCCATATCCTCAATTTTCTTAGTATCGCTCATTATTTTTTTTATGAAATCAAATCAAATTAGATTTCCTTAATTAATTTTATTCTGGAGGTCATTTTCACTCTTTTACCTACGATTTTCCTGTTAGATGGCTTTGTTCTCTATCTGTTCTTTGGCATTCAGTTCAACCTATTCTAGACGTCTAGCATAGATTCTGTTTAACTGATTAGAATTTTTCAGATCTTGTTTTTCTGTTTCTTGCCCTGCCTATATGGAACCATTTTTTGAGGAGGTCTCCTCAGATATGATCAATCCCAGTAAAATTTTTCCAGACCAGACAGGCCCACATATCAGGAGGAGAGAATAGCCGGTATCAAGTTTCCCTGAGTGTGAGACCCAACAGGTTGTCAGGCTTTCCTATGAAGCCTCTAGACTCTGTGATTTTCCTATCCTGCCCAGCATGTGACACTTGTATGCTCACAGCTTTCCACCAGCAAAAAGTGATGTGGTGCCTTTAATTCAAGCAGCCTCTCCCTGCCAGTGGTGTGGCTGAGACAGAGGCTAAGGTAGAGGGGGGCTTAAGTTGCTCCTGCTTTCCAACCCCTGGAGCCTGAATAACCTGAAAAAGGTCCACCACTTGAGCTGTGCCACACCCCCTTTTCTTGGGGAAGATGCATCCTTTAGGGAATTGTCCCCATTCACTACTTACTTTGTCTTTGACATACTTTAATTGCCTGCAGCAGTGCTAAAGCTTAAGAGTGCCACAGTTCTATCTAATGAGATATTAAGAATTTTTTTAAAGACAAAAAAGCCTTTTCAGAGCTGACCCCAGCTCGCCAGGTTTGCTCATCAAGAACTGGAGATGGTACATGGCTCTGTGTGTTCCCTGCCTCTATGTGCCCCCTTTTTTTGGGATCCAGCCATTCTCCAGTATTTTGTGCTGTCCAACTCAAAAAGCTTCTGTTTTTGTTGCATTTTTTCCCATCAGCCTAACACAACACCCTCCCCCCACACACACACTTCTGGTTCCTTTAGTGCTTACTCCAGGTTTACCTGTGCTCAGGGCCTGTTTTCAGCAGTCAGAATTTGTTGATTAATTCTGCAATTGGAGCTTGGTTGAGCTAACTTCTTTGTTACTAGTAGAACCTGCTTCTTTTCCTCTCAGGAAACCAGCCTGCAGTGCCCATGGGGTGAGGTGCCAGCCTCTGAGGCTTGGGAGACTTACAGCTCTGTGTGGAATCTCAGCTGTTCCACCTGTTCCAGACTGGTGTATGATGGATGTCCAGTCACTGGTGTCCCCCTAGCAGTTGTTCCATACAGTTCTTGGCTATTTACTAGCTTCTCTGGAGAATAAACTAAATTCCACACCTTACTATCCCTTGTTTGCTTCTTAATTGAATCATTCCATAGTAAATTTAAAACATCATGATACTTCACCCCTAAATACTTTCAACATGTGTCTCCAAAGAGTAGGGACATTTTTCCAATTAACAGCAATGCCAATAACACACCTAAAAATAGCAATAATTCCCTTATATCATCTAAAACCTCTTTGTATTCAAATTTCTATACTTGTCCTAAAAATGTCTTTTGTAGCTGTTTCTTTGAAACCAGGATCGATAAGTTTCATGCAATTCATTTTTCCATTATGTCTTGTGCTGGTTTGTAAATATTACGTACCCCAGAAAAGCCATGTTTTAATCCTGATCCAATTTTATGGGAGGAGTCATTTCTTTTAATCCTGATTCAAAATTGTAGGTAGAAACTTTTGATTAGATTATGTCCACAGAGATGTGACACACTCAACTATGGGTGTGACCTCTTAATTAGATGGAGATGTGACTCTACACATTCCAGGTGGATTTTGATTACTTTACTAGAGTCTTTAAAAGGGGAACATTTTGGAGAAACCTCAGAAATGACAGAGCCAACAGAGAGCTGACACAGAGGCCAACACTTGGAGAACAGAGACACAGATGTTTGAAGATGCTTGCAGCCCAGCAGATATCGCCATGATATGTTAAGCAAGCCAGAACCTAGAGAGAGCTAAGGGAAGTTGTGCTGGTTTGAAAGGATTTACATACCCTAAAAAAGCCATGTTTTAATCTTGTGGGAGCAAAACAGTTTCTTCTAATCCCTATTCAGTACTATAGATTGGAAATTTGATAAGTTTATCTTCATGGAGATGTGACTCTATTGTGGATATTAAACTTGATTAGATGGAGATGTGTCTCCACCCATTCTATGAGTCTTGAGTAGTTTACTGGGATCCTATAAAAGAGGAGGCTTTTTTGGAGAGAATGCCTTTTGAGAATGACGAGAAAGCCACAGCAGAGCCGAGCAGAGCCATGAGGCCGAGAGAACAACAGAGTCCACCAGCCAGTGACCTTTGTAAATTCTGAGAGAGCAGAGAAGGATTATAGAACGACAAGAACCACGAAGCAGAGTCCACCAGCGGGCCACTTTTGGAGATGAAGGAGAATGCCCCTGGGGAGCTTCATGAAGCAAGATGCCTAGAGGGGAAGCTACCAGATGACACCATGTTCACCATGTGCCTTTCCAGATAAGAGACCCTGAACTTCATTGGACTTCTTGAATCAAGGTATCTTTCCCTGGATGCCTTAGATTGGACATTTATATAAATTTGCTTTAATTGGAACATTTTCATGGTATTAGAACTGTTAACTTGTAACTTATTAAATTCCCTTTTTAAAATGCTATTCCATTTCTGGTCTATTGCATTCTGGCAGCTAGCAAACTAGAACAGAAGTCAAGAGATGAAAGCCAGCCCCAGAGAAGCAAAGTGAGGAACCCCCACAGGAACAGAGGTTGAAAGTAACAGAGCCCAGGAGCAAGGGACCAGCAGATGCCAGCCACATGACTTGCCAACTGACAGAGGTGTACCTGAACCACCGGCCTTACTTGAATTAAGGTATCTTTCCCAGAATACCTTAATTTGGATTTTTTATAGGCTTAGAACTGTAAATTTGTAACTTATTAAATTCCCTTTATAAAAGCCATTCTATTTCTGATTATCACATTCTGGCAGCTTCCAAACTAACATGTTTCTTAAATTTTGCCTAATCTAAGACAATCCCCTTTCAATTGTGTGTGTTTGTGTGTGACATTGACCTTTGACGAGATCAGGCTAACTGTCATGAATAATGGCCCACGTTCTATGCATGTCTGTTCCTTTCCTCATGCAGTCATTTAATTATCCCCACTCTTTCCTCTAAGCTGAATTAGATTTAAAAGTTTGTTTTAAGCCACATATGCTGAGGTATAATTTACATACAGTAAAATTCATCCTTTTTAGTTCACAGTTCTATGAGTTTTGGCAAATACATGCAGTCAGTAATCTAAAAGCTAGATTCAATTCAGATTAAACACGACTGATCAAAATACTTCAAGGTAATATTGTGAACTTCCCATTGGATGTCATAGAGCATCAGCTAGCACATAGTGGCTAGTTGTCCCACTATTAATGAGGCTAGGGTTGAATATTGAGTTCCTGTAGCTTTCTAGTTTCTGCACGTGTATTAGTTTTCTACTATTGTGTAACGAATGGCTTCAAACGTAGCAGCTTAAAACAATACCCAATTATTAGCTCATAGTTCTATAGGTCAGAAGTCCAGGCACAACATTGATAGGTTCTGTGCTCAAGGTATCATCAAGCTGAAATCAAAGTGAATCCAGCCACATTCTCATCTAGAACTCCAGGTCCTCTTCCAAAGCTTAATTAAGGTTGTTAGTAGAATTCAATTCCTTGAAATTATTGGACTGAGATCCCTATATCTTTTCTGGATGTGACCCAGGAACTATTCTCAGTTCCTTTTAGCCACCTACCTTCCTTGCCATGTGGCTCCCTCCTTCTTCAAACCAGGAATGGAGAATTTCCCTCACACTGAATCCCTTTCACACTTTGAATCTCTTTTGACAGGAAGAACCAGTCCCTTATTAAGGGCTTCCCTGATTAAGTCAGGCTCACCCAGGATAATCACCCTTTTTAAAAGTCGATTGTGGGGTGGTGTGACAGTGGCACAGCAGCAGGGTTCTTTCCTGCTTTGCCAGAGACTGGGGTTCGATTCCCAGTGCCTGCCCATGTAAAAAAAGAAAGTCAACTGTGCTATGTAACATGACCTAATCATGGAAGTGAAATCCATCCAATTGACAGTGCCAGGGATTATACAGTGTGTATACCTGGGGGTGGGCATCTTGGGGTACTTCTTAGAATTTTGCCTACCACAGGGTGGAAGCTTGTAGTGGCTTGAACAAAAAAACAAAATACAAAATAAACCTAATGGCAAGATCCCGACTTTCACTCCTCTAAATTCAAGCCTAGTATGTCAGTTGTGGTTCAACCAGAAAAGCAGGACCACTAGGAGATGCATGCATTAAGAGATTTATTGCAAGGAATTGACTTGCGTATCGTGACACAAGTCCACAATCCATAGGACAGGAAGTCAGAAAGGGAAAATCACAGGCTAGCAGGAACCCCCTGGAAAAGGACAAAGCTCTCATCCACAAATGGAATTTCTTCTCTCTTTCTCTCAGGGAAACTTCAGCCCTGCTTTTCAGGTTTCCAACTGATTCAGTCAGGCCTACTCAGATTATTCAGGATATCTCCCCTACCTAAAGTCAACTATTCGGGGCTTTAATAATATCTGAAAAATCCCTTCAAAGAAACCACCTAGATTAGTGTTTGACTGAATAACTGGGGACTGTAGCCTAGCTTAGTTGACATATCAACAAAAAAATCTGACTCACAGATGGTTCTATGTAATATGCAGGCAATAGCTGGAAGGGACTACTGCAAAATGACAGCCTCTCAGAGACAGCTCTGAAAAACAGGGAGGTAAAGAAATCCTCCCATGGACAGAATTTCAAGCAACATATATAGTTGTTCACTTTCTAGAAGAAGATATGGCTAGAGGTATAGATTTACTTACACTGAGCATTGGCTAATGATTTGGAAGAAAGGAGATTGAAGGATTGGCAACAACATATGCAGAAGAGGACAGATGTTTCAGAACAGGCAGATTATTAGGATAGTGGTGTACTAAATATAATGATCGGTCACCAAAGAACACCAATTGCAGAGGAAACAATAATCGGGTGAATAAGATAACCCATTTAGTGAATGCCTGTTAGCTTTTCTTGGGCCAAAATAGCCATCAGGGGAGGGAGGAAGTGTATTCATTGGCTTGATAACATGAATTTCCCCTCACCAATGCTGATGTGGCCAAGACAATAGCTGAAACCCCAATGTGGTACATTCCCTGGGGGTCTAGACAGCCAGGTGATAGCAGGCTGATTATACTATATTTCTTCCATCTTAGAGGAAGCTGCAATTTTTCTTCTCTGGAATTGACACCTATTCCAGATAAGGATTTACCTTCCGTGCTCATCGTGCCAGCATTGCCATCCACGGACTCAATGAAAGCTTTTTCATCATCATGACAACCTCACAACATTGCTTCTGATCAAGGAATTTATTTTACAGCAAATGAAGTGAGGAAATGGGCTCAAGCTCAAGTTATTCACACATCTTATCTTATTACACAGAAGGAGGTGGCCTGACTCAAATATTGTTCCAGTTGGAAGAACAGACTTTGCGAGTTAGGAGAGTTGTCCTACACAATATTGTCTACGTTCTGAACCACAGGGTGCTCTTTCTCCCAAAGGCAGAATACACAGGTGTAAGAACCAAGAGGTAAGAATAGCTTTTCTTACTATTGTAGTTAATAGCCCACTCACAAACTTTTACTTAACATTCCTACCACCTCCAGCTCTGCTGGCTTAAAGATCCTAGTTCTCAAGGGAGAAATGTTTCTATCAAGGAACACAAGAGATCTATGAACTATAAATTGAGTATCCCACTCAACTCTTCATGCTGCACCATTTTACATTCCTACCCACAATGTACTAGGACTCCTATTTCTCCGTATCCTTGTCAACACTTGTTATTTTCCTTTTTTTCTTTGTTTTTATATAATAGCCATTATAGTAAATGTGAAATAGTTCTCATTGTGGTTTTGATTTGCATGTCTCTAAGAGCTAATAATATTAAGCATCTTTTCATGTGCTTATTAGCCATTCATATATCCTTTTTGAAAAATTCTCTGTTCAAGATCCTTGATCTTGTTTTAACTGGGTTGTCTTTTTGTTTTTGAATTGTGTGTGTGCGGATTGATAGATGATAGACAAAGTCCTTTTCACATATATTATTTGTACTATTTTCTCCCATTTTATAAATTGTCTTTACTTTCTTGATAATGTCCTTTGATGCAAAAAGTTTTTAATGTTGATGGTGACTAACTTATGTACTGTCCTTTTGTCACTTGTGCTTTCACAGTCATCTAAGAACCCATTGCCAAATCCAGGGTGTTTGCTAATGTTGGTTGAATACAATGCACCAGAACTTGACTTGCTCTTTAAAGAAGATTTATTTCATTACAAAATTACAGTTCCTTGGAGGAAAGGTAGCTGGGTTTCTCTGTCACATGGAAAGGCACACGGTGATGTTCCTGTTGGCCTTCCCATCTAGCTTCTGGGTTCAAACAACTTTTTCTGGGGTGATTCCTTTCTGGATCTCCAAACATCTGGGTCTGAGCCAGCTCTGAGCTCCTCTTTTCTGACTCCTTTTAAGCCTCTCTCATTGCAGAAGGCACTCTCTTTAGCCCACCACAGATGTAATCAGTCATAGATGAATTTACCATGCTGAGGATTTAAGTCCAAGCAACAGAATAACTGGGCACCATCACCTGGCCAAGTTGACACTTGAGCCTAACTACTATATAAGGTGAAGATTTATCCTTATGTTATTTTCTAAAAGCTTTATCATTTTAACCCTAATTTTTAAGTCCTTGATACATTTTGAGTTCATTTTTTGTATAGGGTGAGACTAGGGTTCATCTTCATTCTTTTGCATATGGATATCCAGTTCTCTCAGTATAATTTGTTGAAGAGATACTTCCCCTGTTTCATGTACTTCACAGCCTTGTCAACCAATTGATCACCCCAGTTCTCTGGGAACAAGAACAGATAAAACTGGTAAGAGACAGAAGTCAGACATGTCCCCTCCACCAACTGTTAATAGCCAAGCCATAGGAGTCACAGCCCAGAGGTTGGCAGAGAGCCCCATTGTGTGATTTCACTAACTCCAGTATTGTGTTTATGTGAATAAACATGAACAAAGTCTGAAAAAGTAAAAAAATATATATCAACTGGCCATAAATATATAGATCTATTTCTGGAGTTTCAATTCTATTCACAGATCTGAAAGTCTGTATTTTGTACCTTTGTAGTAAGTCTCAAAATTGGGAAACATGAGTCCTCCAGGTTCATTCTTCTTTTCAAAATTGTTTCAGCTATTTGCAATTATATATGAATTTGAGGATTGGTTTTTATTTTTCCGCAAAAAAGTCTGTTGTAATTTTGATAGGGATCATATTGCAAGTGCTGATTGCTTTGAGTAGTATTGACATCTTAAGTCCTCCAATCCTTGAACAGGGGAAGTGTTGCCATTTAGTTAGGTCTCTAATTTCTTTCAGCAGTGTTTTATTTTATTATTTTTAAAAAAATATTTTTATTGAAAATATGAATAAGAAATAAATAATAGGGGGAACAAAGGTTAAAATAAATTGAGTAGATTGAAATACTAGTGGGCAATGAGAGGGGTATTTCATGTATGAGTTTTTCCTTTCTTTTGCTGGAGAGATGCAAATGTTCTAAAAATGATCGTGGTGATGAATACACAAGTATGTGATGATATTATGAGCCATTGATTGTAACCATGTCAAGAATGTATGTATGTTTGTTGTTTATAGTTTTTAAAAAATCTTATTTATTCGCAAAAATACATATTTTTATTGATAAAAATTAGTATACAAATACTCCATACATGGTGTACAATCAGTGGTTCACAATATCATCACATAATTGTGTATTCATTACCATGATCATTTTTTTTTAACATTTCAGCAGTGTTTTATAGTTTTCAGTATCCAAGTCTTTCATATCCATGGTTGAATTTATTCCTATATATTTTATACTTTTAAATTCCATCATAAATGGAATTGTTTTCTTAGTTTCCCCATTGGATGGTTCATTGCTAATATGTAGAAATGCAACTAATTTTTGCATGATGATCTGATACCCTGCAATTCTGCTGAATTCATTTATTAACTATATTAGTTTTCTTATGGATTCCTTTGGATTTTCTCTATATAGGATCATGTCAGCTGCAAATAGAGATTGTTTTACTTCTTCCTTTCCAGTTTAGACTCCTTTTATTTTTCCTTCTTGCCTCACTGCTCTCGCTGGAACTTCAAGTGAAATGTTGAATAGCAGAAGTGAAAGTGGGCATTTCAGCAGGAATAAGATCTTATTCCTGATCTTAGAGGGAAACATTTCAATTTGCACAACTGGGTGTGATGTTAGCTCTGGGGTGGTTATATATGTGTCCTTGATCATGTTGAGGAAATTCACTTTTATTGGTAGTTTTCTGCATTAATTAAGATGATTATGTAGTTTTTTCTCCCTTCATTCTTATTAATGTGGTGTATTACATTGATTTTGCTAGGTTGAACTGCCCTTGTATTCTTACAATAAATCTCACTGGTCATGGTTTATAATCCTTTTACTGTATAGTTGGATTTACTTTTCCAATATTTTGTTGAGGATTTTTAAAAAACATTTTTATTGATAAATCTTCACACATATATATTCCATACATGGTATACAGTTAATGGCTTACAATATCATCACATAGTTGTGTATTCATCACCATGATCAATTTTTAGAACATTTGCATCACTCCAGAAAAAGAAATAAAAAGAAAAAAACTCAACATACCATGCCCCTTAACCCTCCCTGTCATTGACCACTAATATTTCAATCTACTCGATTTATTTTACCCTTTGTCCCCTTTATTCTTTATTCATTTTTTTATCCATATTTTTTTTACTCATCCATCCACACCCTGGATAAAAGGAGCAACAGACACAAGGTTTTCATAATCCCACAGTCACACTGTAAGTCATGTCTTTCTACAATCATCTTCAAGAATCAAGGCTACTGGAACACAGCTCAATAGTTTCATGTACTTCCCTCCAGCCACTCCCCCAATACACCATAAACTAAAAAGGGTATATTATATAGTGCATAAAAATAACCTCCAGAATAACCTCTTGGCTCTGTTTGAAATCTCTCAGCCACTGAAACTTTATTTTGTCTCATTTCTCTCTTCCCCCTTTTAATCAAGAAAGCTTTCTTGTTGAGGATTTTCACATCTACATTCATAAGCAATATTGGTCTGTAATTTTCTTTTCTTGTGTTTTTATCTGCCTTTAGTATTATGTAATTCTGGCCTCATAGAATGAGTCATAAAGTGTCCCTTCTACTTCTATTTTTCTAAAGAGTTTGACTAGGATGCATTAAATCTTCTTTAAGTGTTTGATAGAATTCAGCAGTGAGACCATCTGGTCCTGGATGTTTCTTTGTTGGAAGATTTTTTTTATTACTGATTCACTCTCTTTACTTGTTATTGGTATGTTGAGATTTCCCATTTCTTTTTTTTTTTCAATGCTGTCATCATTCAATTGCCAACCCATTTATGTATATAGTGAAAAATAACATATATACAAAAAAGCAATAAATTTCAAAGCACACTGCAAAAGTTAGTTATAGAGCAGATTTCAGAGTTTGGTATGGGTTACAGTTCCACAATTTTAGGTTTTTCCTTCTGGCTCCTCCAAGACACTGGAAACTAAAGGAACTATCAATATAATGGTTCAGTTGTCATACTCATTTATTAAATCCTACCTTCTTTTTTATAACTCCACCTTCTCCTTTGATCTCTTCTGGGTTTCAGGACTTATTTGGCCTAGGAATCTATCTAGAGGTTATAGGTTTCTGGAAAGTAAACATAGTGCATGGAAACTTTGTAGAATCTCGGATTAAGCCATAGGTGTTCTTTAAGGGTGGCAGGTATGGTTTTGATTGGGGGTTGGCAAACCATGATAAGCAGCAATATCTAACTGAGGCTTGCAGAAGAGTAGTCTCCAGAGTAGCCTCTCAACTATTTTAATGCTCTCAGCCACTGAAACTTTATTTGCTACAATTATTTCCCCCCACTTGGTCGGGAAGGCATTGTCAATCCCATGGTTCCAGAGCTAGGCTCATCCCTGAGAGTCATATCCCATGATGCCAGGGAGACTTTTACCCCTGGATGTCATGTCCCATGTAGGGGGGAGGGTAATGATTTTACTTGAAAAGTTGGACTTAAACATCTGAGCAACAAAAGATGTTCTCTGGAAGTAACCCCTAGGCATAACTATAGGTAGGCTTAGCTTCTCCGCTTCATAAATAAGCTTCACAGGAGCAAGCCTCAAGATTAAGGGCTTGGCCTATTGATTTAGGAGTCTCTAGTATTTGAGACAGTACCAGGGGTTTTCCCAGTGGCAAAGTTTAATAGTTTCATATTTTTTTCTCCCATTCCTCAAGGGAATTTGCCAATACTTTCTAATTATCTGCTCAACATACTCTGAGATGCATCCAGGCATTACATTAAGCGATACAGAATTACAAGCCCTCAGTCCCATTCTGGACTCCCCTTGTTTGAGATGTTTAAATGATCTATCCAGATGGGTTGAGTTAGATTATAAGCTTCAGAAAAATTAGGTTTTGAACAAAATAAACCTCTCTTTCTTTGGTCTCACAGAGTAGGTAAAGTTCTAAAATACAGACCTCTTACCCCTGTATTCTGATTTACTTTAGTCCTGATCCTATTGGTTTCATTCTTATCTCTAATTGAAGCCTGATCTCTTTTTCAATTTCTTTAACAGTTGTTGTACGTGGCAATGCTGACCTTCAGACCTTCAGAATTCCTACTCTGAGTCTTAGGTGACACACAGGTACCCAAAGTTCCAGGGAAATACCAGGATATATATATATAGCACAGCCTCTCAACATCTAGAAATAACAATTACAGTTCCACACTGTAATGTGACTGGTATAAGAGCTTACAATCTAGGCCCCAATTTCCTTATAAGTATTTTCTAAATGAGACCATACAATATTTGCTCTTTCGTTTCTGGCTTATTTTACATTATATCATGTCCCACAGGTTCATTCACACCATTGCATGCCTCATGACTTTTTTCCTTTCCATAGCAGCACAATATTCAATTATATGTGTATCCCACAATTCTAGAATTCTACTTCTCAGTGTATCCTTCAGCCATGTCCATCCATGGAGCATCATATATAATGTCCAAAGTTAACAGTCCATGTCTCACGTTATCTTCACATAGTGGTAAAATCATCAACACTCTCAATTTTAGACAATTTTCATGGCTCCCAAGAGAGAAAACAACCTATAAACACACCTTCACCAAACAGAAAAGCCAAACCTCCCTTTAACTCCTGTCCTTCCCTCCTCCCCATTATCTACCCCTGATATTGCTGTGATACTGTTTATATCTTCCTGTCAAACATAGCCCATAATATGTAATAGTAGTTTCCCCCCACACCCTGATATTATAAACTCTTTGTACAAGATTCAAACCTTCGAAGTAGTTCATGCAAGAACTTATTTATATTTGTAGTGTTAATTGGTGGGATACATGGCTCTGTACAATCCCTATAAATCATGTTCATCTTCAATATGGCAATATTACTTATAGACCCACTAATGAACTGCCTTCACTTCTATCCATTCCTTTACATTTAAGTTCAACCTCATTAGCTAACCATTCCCACATCTCTAGCTTCTGTATATCTCTATGTATCCTATATACTATATAATAAGCAGTTGAGTTTGCCTTTACTAAGGTCATAAAAGCAAAATCATACAGCATCTATCCTTTTGTGTCTGGTTCATTTCACTCAGCATTATGTACTCAAGGTTCATCCATCTTGTCATATGCTTCACGATGTCATTTTTGTCTTACTGCTGCATAATATTCCATCATATATATATGTTGCTTATTCATTCATCTGTTGATGGGTACATGGATTGTTTCCATCTTTTGGCAATTGTGAATAATGTTTCTATGAACATCAGTGTGCAAATGTCTGTGTCTGGGTATATACCAAGTAGTAGTATTGCTCGGGCATAGGGCAACTCAATATTTAGGGTTCTAAGGAGCCACCAAACTGTGTTCCTTAGTGGCTGTAACATTATACATTCTCCCCAGTAGTGCATAAGTATCCCAATTTCTCCACATCCTCTCCAACATTGGTAGTTTCCTGTCTGTTTAATAACAGCCATTCTTGTAGGTGTGAGGTCATAGCTCATTGTAGTCTTGATCTGCATTTCCTTTAAAGCTAATGAAAATGAGCATCTCATCACATGCTTTTTACTCATCTGTATTTGCTCTTCAGAAAAAATGGCCACTCATATCTTTAGCCCATGTTATAGTTGGGTTGTTTGTTCTTTTGTTGTTGAGTTGTATGATTTCTTTATGTATACAGAATAGCAAACCTTTATCTGATACATGATTTCCAAATATTTTCTCCCATTGATTTGGCTGCCTCTTCACCTTTGTGACAAAGTCTTTTGAGGCACAAAAGCATTTGATTTTGAGGAGTTCCCATTTATCTATTTTTTCTTTTGTTGCTTGTGCTTTGTGTGTAAAGTTTAGGAAGCAAAACTCCTATTACTAGGTCTTGAAAATGTTTTCCTATATTTTCTTCTAGGAGTTTTATGGTACTGGTTCTTAAATTTAGGTTTTTAATCTACTTTAATTTTTATATTGGGTATACAGTAAGGAACCTCTTTCATTCTTTTGGCTATTGATACCCAGTTCTCCCATGCCCATTTATTGAAGACTATTTTGTCCCAGTTCAGTGGATTTGGGGGCCTTGCTAAAGATCACTTGACCATAGATTTGGTGATCTATTTCTGCACTCTTAATTCGATTCCATTGGTCAATACTTCTATCTTTGTGCCAGTACCATGCTGTTTTGGCCACTGTGGCTTTATAATAAGCTTTAAAATCAGGAAGTGTTAATCCTTCCACTTCATTCTTCTTTCTTAGGATTTTTTTTTAGCTATTTGAGGTCTCTTTCCCTTCCAAATGAATTTGATAACTAGCTTCTCAAGTCTTCAAAGTAGGTTATTGGAATTTTTACTGGTATTGCATTGAATCTGTAGATCAGTTTAGATAGAATTGACATCTTAACAATATTTAGCCTTCCTATCCATAAGCAGGGAATGTTTTCCCACCTATTTAGATCTTTGATTTCTTTTAGCAATGTTTTGTAGTTTTATGTGTACAGCTCCTTTACATCCCCACTTAAGCTTATTCTCAAATATTTGATTCTTTAGTTACTATTTTGAATGGAATTTTTTCCTTAATTGTCTCCTCAGTTAGGTCATCATTTGTGTATAGAAACATTACTGATTTTTGCCCATTAATCTTATATCCTGCCACTTTGCTGAATTTGTTTATTAACTCAAGAAGCTCTGTCATAGATTTCTCAGGATTTTCCAAGTATAATATCATGTCATCTGCAAATAATGAAAGTTTTATTTCTTCCTTCTGATTTGGGTGTGTTTTATTTCTTTTTCCTGCCTGATTGCTCTAGCAAGAATTTCAAGTTGAATAATAGTGGTGACAGAGGGCATCCTTGTCTCATTCCCGATCTTGAGGGGAAGGCAATGCTGGCTATGGCTTTTTCATATTTGCCTTTATCATTTTGAGGAAGTTTCCCTTGATTCCTACTTTTTTGAAGTATTTTTATCAGAAAAGATGTTGAATTTTGTTGAATACTTTTTCAGCATCAATTGAGATGATCATGTGACTTTTCCCTGTCAATTTGTTAATGTGCTGTATTACATTGATTGATTTTCCTGTATTGAGCCACCCTTTCATTCCTGGTATAATCCACGCTGTGGTATATAATTCTTTTAATGTGCCATTGGATTCAATTAGCTAGTATTTTGTTGAGATTTTTTGCATCTATATTCATTAGGGAGGTTGACCTGTAGTTTTCCTTTCTTATAACATCTTCACCTGGTTTTGGTATTAGAGTGATGTTAGCTTCATAAAATGAAGTAATGTCCCTTTTTCCTGAATTTTTTTGAAGAATTTGAGAAGGATTAGTTTTAATTCTTTTTGGAATGTTTGATAAAATTTCCCAGTGAAGCCATTTGGCCCTGGCCTTTTCTTTGTAAGAAGATTTTTGATGACAAATCAAATTTCTTTACTTGTGATTGGTTTGTTGAGATCTTCTACTTCTTCTTGAGTCAGTGTAGCTTGTTCATGTGTTTCTAGGAATTTGTCCAGTTCATCTAAGTTGTCTAGTTTGTCGGTTTATAGTTGTTCACAGTATCCATTCTTATGAGGGTTTTTTTATTTCTTCAGGGTTCATGGTAATGAATCCCTCCCTTCATTTCTGATTTTATTTGCATCCTCTCTTTTTTTATTCCTTTATCCACCTAGCTAGGGGCCCATCAATTTTATTGATTTTTCTCAAAGAACTAACTTTTGGTTTTGTTGATTCTTTCTATTCTTCTTTTATTCTCCAATTAATTTAATTCTGCTTTAATCTTTGTTATTTCTCTTCTTCTATTTGCTTTGGGATTAGTTTGCTGTTCTTTCTCTAGTTCCTACAAGTGAGCAGTTAAGTCCTCGATTTTTGCCCTTTCTTCTTTTTCAATATAGGCATTTAGGGCAATAAATTTCCCTCTCAGCACTACCTTTGCCACATCCCATAAGTTCTGATATGTTGTATTCTCATTTTCATTCATCTCCAGATAGTTACCGATTTCTCTAGCAATTTCTTCTTTGCCCCACCACTTGTTTAACAGTGCATTATTTAATCTTCATATATTTGTGAAAATTCTGGTTCTTTGGTGATTGTTGATTTCTAGCTTCATTCCACTGTGATCAAAGAAAGTCCTTTGAATAATTTCAATCTTTTTTAACTTTATAAAGACCTATTCTGTGCCCCAGCAAATAATCTATCCTGGAGAATGTTCCATGAGCACTGGATAAGAATGTATATCCTGGTGTTTTGGGTATAGCGATTTCCGTATGTCTGTTAGGTCTAATTTATTTATCATATTGTTTAAGTTCTCTATTTCCTTGTTGATCCTCTGTCTGGTTGTTCTATCTATAGAAGATAGTGCTATATTGAAGTCTCCCACTACTATTGTTGAATCGTCTATCATTTCCTTCAATTTTGCCAATGTTTGCCTCATGTACTTTGGTGCACCTTGATTAGAAGCATAAACATTTATGATTGTTATTTCTTCTTGGTAAATTGCCCCTTTTATTAATGTGTAGAGTCCCTCTTTGTCTCTATTGACATCTTTACATTTAGGATCTATTTTGCCTGACATTAGTATAGCTATTTCTGCTTTCTTTTGGTTACAGCTTACATGGAATATCTTTTTTCATCCTTTCACTTTCAATCTATTTGTATTCTTGCATCCAAGATAAGTCTCTTGTGAACAGCTTATAGATGCATCATATTTCTTAATTCATTCTGCCAATGTATATCTTTTAATTGGTGAATTTAATCCATTAACATTCAAAGTTATTACTGTAAAGGCATTTCTTGAATCTGCTGTCTTATCCTTTGGATTTTGTCAGATTTATATATTCTTTTCACTCTTTCTCTTTTTACCTTTTAAGTTACCATTACTGGTATTCTTCAGTTCTGTGCCCTCCTCCAGACCTCCCTCTCCTGTCTATTTTTTCAGCTGACAGAACTCCCTTTAGTATTTCTTGTAGGGCCAGTCTCTTGTTGACAAATTCTTTCAGGATTTATTTGTCTGTGAAAGTTTAATCTCTCCCTCACTTTTGAAGGGCAATTTGGCTGGGTACAGAATTCTTGGCTGGAAGTCTTTCTCTTTCAGGATCTTAAAAATATCATACTACTTCCTTCTCACCTCCATGGTGCCTGTTGAGTAGTCCAAACTCAGCCTTATGTATTTTCCTTTGTATGTAGTAGATCACTTTTCTCTTGTCACATTCAGGATTTTCTGCTTCTCTTCAACATTTGACAGCCTGATTAGTATGTGTCTTGGAGTAGGCCTACTTGGATTTATTCTATTTGGGGTTCATTGGGCTTCTTTGTTTTGCATATTTATGTCTTTTATAAGGGTTAGGACATTTTCCCCCATTATGTCTTCAACTAATCTTCCTAGCCCTTTACTCCTCTCTTCTACTTTTGGGACATCAATGATTCTTATATTTGTGTACTTCATGTTGTCCATCATTTCTCTGAATCCAATTCAAATTTTTCCATCATTTTGCCAATTGTTCTTTTGTGAATTTGAAAGTAATTGTCCTATTCTCTAGTTTGCTTATTCTTTCTTCTGCCTCTTCAAATCTGCTGTTGTGTGTCTCTAGTATATTTTTTATTTGGTCTATAGTATTTTTCATCTCAGTGATATCTGCTATTTTTCTATTTATTCTTTCAAATCTTCTTTATCCTCTTCTAGTGTCTTTTTTTTTTTTTTTTTTTGCATGGGTAGACACCAGGAATCGAACCCAGGTCTCCAGCATGGCAGGCGAGAATTCTGCCACTGAGCCACCATTGCACCACCTTCTCCTAGTGTCTTCTTTATCTCCTTTTTGTCATTAGCCAATCCATTGATTTTATTTAGTAGAGTTATATGAACATCTTTGATTGATGGTTCCAAAGTCTGTATCTCCTCCAGTCTATGAAGCTACGCTATATCTGTCTGTATCTTCATATGCTTTGTGATTTTCTGTTGCATTCAAGGCAAGTAATTATCTTGATAGGGTTACTTTGGAAGTTGAAATCCCTCAGTAGTCTAAGGTTTTGTATTTTCAGGGTGGTGTAGGGCAGGATGTGGGATGGGGGGTGGGGTGAGGCACAAGGATAGGTTTGGGGTGGGAGTGTTATGCTGGTGCCTGGGAGCATAGGGTACGGCATGTGTGGTTGTGGGGCAGTGGTGTGGGGGTCATAGGGGCAGAGTGCTGCTCAGGCAGGCCTTGAAGAGCAGGGACAGGGTACGATGTGGGAGATACAGAAGCAGGGCACAGCAGGGGGTAGTTTGAGGGGGTTATGCAAGTCTGCAGGTGCTGGGGGTGGTGGTGCATGAAAGGTAGGGTGCAGGGGTTTGGGGTGGGTGCATGGGGAGGGCACAGGTGTGTGAATGGAGCACAGGAGTCATAGAGGTCCAGGTATGGGGTTTGGGACACAGGTTGGCTACAGGGGGCAGGGCACAGTTGCACATGTGCACAGGGCACAAGGGATGAGGTGCAGGGGTCGGGGCACAGATGCACAGGTCATGAAAGGACATGACATGGGTTGGAGGTTGGCATGTGCATGTGCAAGATGTGTGGGGTGGAGGGCCGGGAGCCTGTGTACATGGGATGGGGGTGCAGGACATGAGTATGCATATGTGCAGGGCACAGGGTGGGGTGGCGTGCATGCACAGGGCAGGGGGAAGCATTTTGGTTTGTTACGCTGCTGAATGCAATATGCCAAAAATGGAACAGCTTTTAAAAAGGGAATTTAATAAGTTGCAAGTTTACAGTTCTAAGCCTATAAAAATGTCCAAGGCATCCAGACAAAGATACCTTAATTCAAGAAAGGCTGATGAATCTGGAACACCTATGACAGCTTGGAAGTCACATGGCTGGCTTCTGCTGGTCTTTGCTCCTGGGCTCCTTTGCATTCAGCCTCTGTTCCTATGGGGGTTCCTCACTTTGCTTCTCTGGGGCTGGCTTTTATCTCTTGGGTTCCCTTGGCTTTCTCCAAGTTCTGGCTTGCTTAACATCTCATGGTAATGTCTGCTGGGCTCTAAGTATCTCCAAACGTCTGTGTCTCTGTTCTCTGAAGCAACTGTTTACATCTGCCCTCTCTGTCAGCTCTGAGTCTCCTGTCATTTCTGTTTCTCCAAAATGTTTCCCCTTTTAAGGACTCTACTAAACTAATCAAGACCTACCTGGAATGGGTGAACACCTCTCCCTTTAGTCAAAAGGCTACAACCACAATTGGGTCTGCCACGTATCTGTGGAGATAATCTAATCAAAAGTTTCTGCCCTACAGTATTGAATTAGGATTAAATTTCATTAATTGAATTTTATCCAGATCGAATCAGGATTAAAACATGGCTTTTCTGGTGTACATAATACTTTCAAACAGGCACCGGGGGTGTGGCACAGATGCGCACATGAAGGCCTGCAGTGGGGGTGTGGCACAGGGGTGGTGGGTCGTGAGTGTGCACATGCACATGCACGGGGTGCACAGGTCCGAGGTGGGGAGGTGCACACGCACAGGGCAGGGGGGTGGGGCCAGGGCAAGGTTGTGTGCATGTGTGAGGCAAGGGGTGTAGTGTGCAGGGAGCAAGGGGGCAGGGCATGTGTGCATGCGCGCAGAAGCAGGCAGGGCACTGGTTGTGCATGTGTGAGAGAGTGCGCAGGGTGCAGGGGTCAAGGGGGCAGGGCACAGGTGGGTGGGTATGGGGCGGGGGGGAAGTCGTGTGTGTGTGGATGTGGCATGTTCAAAGAAAGCGGCTTGGCTTACTTCCTAGTCCTGTCTCCCTGTCTGTGCATTCCTGAGGGCTCCAAGCCTCTGTTTGGAAAGGGGCACTGTGCTGGCTTGAAAGGATTATGTATCCTAGGAAAGCTGTGTTTTAATCCCGATCCAATCTTGTGGGAGCAGCTATTTCTTTTAATCCCTATCCAATCATGTTGTTGGGGTCTTTTGATTAGATTATCTCCGTGGACATATGATGCGCCCAATTGTGGATATTAACTTATTAATTAGAGTGAGATGTGAGTCCACCCATTCCACATGGGTCTTGATTAGTTTACTGGAATCCTTAAAACAGAAAGCATGTTGGAGAAAGCTTCAGAATGACAAGATCCATGAAAACCACTATAGAGCCACGGAAGACCCACAAGAACCACAGAGCCCAAGCAGACAATGACCTTTGGAGATGAAGAAGGAATATGACCCTGAGGGAGCTTCCTGAAACAAGAAGCCTGGAGAGAAAGCTAGCAGACATCACCATGTTCACCATGAGCCTCTCCAGTTGAGAGAAACCCTGAACGTCATTGGCCTTTCTTGAGTGAAAGTAACCTCTTGTTGGTGCCTTAATTTGGACATTTTTATAGACTTGATATAATTGGGGCAGTTTCACAGCCTTAGAACTGTAAACTTGCAATTTGATAAATTCCCCCTTTTAAAAGCGAGTCCATTTCTGGTATATTGCATTTCAGCAGCTAGCAAACTAGAACAAGTGTGTTAGGCTCTTTGCACTAGTTGGATGGTCTCCAGTTCTCTGGGCCTCAGCTCCTTAGCTTTTTCAACAAGGACCTTCCTATGTAGTTTAGAAGACCCTCTCAGGTCATTTACACCCTGGAATCACTGTCCTGGTTGTTTTCCTGTCACTTCTCTAGCTGTTTCTTGGAGCAGGGGTGAACTCAGCCTAACCTATTCCACCATCTTTGAACTGATTCTCTCCATTTCTTCTTCAGTCAGTTTAGGTAATTTGTTTTCAGAAATTTGTCAATTTCTTAAAATTACTTCCTCTTGTAAAATTGTTCATAGCATTTTGTAATAATATTTTTTGTTTCTATGGGGTTGATAGTAATGGCCCCCCCTTTTTTCCTGATTTTCATTATTTGCATTTTCTCTCCATTTTTGTCAGCCTAGCTAATGGCTTATACATTTTATAGCTCTTTTCAAAGAGTCAGCTTTTGGCTTTGTTGATTTTATTATGTATCTATTCTCCACTTCATTTGTCTCAGCTCTATTCTTTATTATATCCTTCCTTCTGATAACAATGGACTTAGTTGCTCTTCTTTTTATAATTCCTCAAGGCATGAAGTTCAATTATTAATTTGAAGTCCTTCTTTTTTTCTAATGTAGGTATTTACAACTATACATTTCCCTCTAAGCACTGTCTTTGCTGTATTTCATAAGTTTTAACATGTCATGTTTTAATTTTTCATTCATTACTAAATATTTTATGATTTCCCTTCTTATTTTTTCTTTTACACATGGGTTTTTGTTTTTAGTTTATTCTTTAATTTCCACATATTTGTGACAATTCCAGTTGTCCTTCTGTTATTGATTTCCAGCTTTATTCTATTATGGTCAGATACTCTGTTTGAAATCATACGAAGTCTTTTAAGATTTTTTACAGCTTGATGTGGCCTAACATATCCTGGAGAATGATACTTGTACACTTAACAAGAATATGTATTTTTACTGTTGATGGATAGAGAATTCTATATATGTTTATTAGGTCTAATTAGTTTTTGGTGTTGCTCAAGTCCTCCAGTTCCTTATGGATCTTCTGTCTAGATATTCTCTCCATTATTGAAAGTTGGATATTGAAGTCTCCAACTAATATTGTAGAACTATCTATTTCTCCATTCAAAATTATCAATGTTTGCTTCCTATACCTTGGGATTCTGTTTTTAGTTGCACATATGTTTATAATTGCTATATCTTCCCATTTTATTCTACCTTTTGTTAATATGTAATTATGTAATATAATATAATAAAGGTAGAACTTTATTCTACCTTTTGTTAATATATAATATATAATATTTTGTTAATATATAATGATCTTCTTTGTCACTTACTTATTTTTTACTTATTGTAAAAAAGATTACAATCTTTTTTACTTTAAAGTCTATTTTGTCTTATGTTAAAATAGCCACCTCTACTCTCTTTTGATTACTACTTGTATGGAATATATTTTTCAATCCTTTTACTTTCAACTTCTTTGTCTACTTATATCTAAAATAAGCCTCTTGTAGGCAATATATTGATAGATCCTGTTTTTTTTTAATTCAATCTGTTAATCTCTTTCTCTTAACAGGAGAGTTTAATTCATTTGTATATAATGTGAATACTGATAAAGACGCATTTACAGCTGCCATTTATCTATGTGTTTTATAGGTGTCTTTTGTTCATTTTTCCTCAATTCCTCCATCAGTACCCTTTTTTATTTAGTTATTTTTTGGTAGTGTACCTTTTGATTCTCTTCTTCTTTCCTTTCTATAAATAAACTTTTTATTTCCTTAGTGATTACCCTGGGTATTGCGAATAACATCATAAACTTCTAATACTCTAATTTGAGTAAAAACAACTTATATTCCATAGCATACAAGCCTTGTGCTCTGATACACCTCTAACCCTATTTCCTTTATATTGTCGTTGTCCCAGATTACATCCTTATATATATTATGCTCATTAACATAGACTTAAAGTTGACAATTACAAACCAAACTAAAAGTATAACAACACTGGCTTTTATATTCACCTATGAAGTTCCCTTTACCAGTGTTCTTTATTTTTTCTTATGACTTCAAGGTACTGTCTAGTGTCCTTTTGTTTCAGCCCAAAGGACTCTTTAGCCTTTCTTGCAAGGCAGCTGTGCTGGTAATGAACTTCCTGAGCTTTTCTTTATCTGGAAATGCCTTAATTTCCACTTCATTCTTCTAAAGAATAATTTTGCCAGGTATAGAATTCTTGGTTGACAAGCTTTTTTTTTTCCTTCCAACACTGCAAATATGTCATTCCACTGCCTTCTGACCTCCAGGTTTTCTGAGGAGAAATCAGCTTTTTTTTTTTTCTCTTTGAAGCATCCTTGTTATGTGATGAATAGTTTCTTGTTACTTTCAAAATATTCTCTTTATCTTTGGGTTTTGAAAATTTGACTATAATATGTCTCACTGTGGATCTCTTTGAATTTATCCCATTTGGAGTTTTTTGAGCTTCTTGGCTTTGTATATTCATGTCTTCTATCAGATTTGGAAAGTTTTCTGCTATTGTTTATTCAAATAATTTTTTCTGTCCCTTTCTCTCTTCTCCTACTGGAATTCCTATAGCACATATATTGTATGCTTAATATGTCTTACTGGTTCCTTACACCTCATTCATTTTTCTTCATTATTTTCTTTATGTTCCTCAAACTGATTAATTTCAATTGTCTTATCTGCAATTTCACTCTGCTTGTCAAATCAGCTGTTGAATCCCTCTAGTGAGTTTTCCATTTCAATCATTTTCTATTCTGCTCCAGAATTTCTGTATGGTTCCTTTTTATAATATCTATCTCTTTCTTTCATTCAGACATAATTTTCCTGGTTTACTTTAGTTCTTTCCTTTTGCTCATTGAGCATATTTAAGACAGCTTATTTAACATCTTTGACTAATAGCTCTAATGTGTTCATTTCCTCAGGGATGGTTTTTGTTAAATTCTTTTTTTTTTCCTGTGAATGAACCATACTTTCCTTTTTCTTTGTATGTTTTTACTTTTTATTGAGTACTTGACATTTTGAGCAGTAAGTTGTTGTAACTCTTGAAATCCAATTCTCCTATTCCTCACAGATTGCTGATTTTTCTTGTTGAGAGCTGGAACCATCAGTTTGTGACTTTTCCCAACTATTTTTGCCCCCAAATTGGAAAGGGAGCAAAAAGGGTCTTATCTCTTTATATCTCCACAGTCTGCTACTTCAATGACCACCCTCCACACTGTCCTCCCCACCCCCAACCTCACCTCAGTAATCAAAAGTACCAATCAAAAATCAGAACACACAACTCTGATCTTGGGGGGACACAGTCCTTATTGCCAAACCTGGCACCAATAAGCCACACCAGGAATGTGGGCTGCAGTCTCCATAACTGGCTGCCATGAGGTTGGTGGATGGAGGATGGTAGCCATGATGTTGAAAGGC